>NW_019059661.1:1099227-1119421 GCF_000696155.1 Zootermopsis nevadensis | reverse complement strand
CAGTCTTAACCTGCATAAAGGCTGAAGAAACCCACTAATAACGTTCATATAGGATAACCCATTATGGGCCGAGATTCGAACCAGGTTATCTCCCGAACAAAGACAGACCCGTGTTGGCGGTGGTTTGCTAGCTGTACACCCCCGTCAATTAATTCTGCCTTCTTTGTAGCGTGATTAGTTTATTAGCTACCGGCTGCCTGGGTCAGTCGCATGACACCTGTTGAACTTCGCATGTAA
Organism: Zootermopsis nevadensis; assembly: GCF_000696155.1. The sequence goes on along the minus strand of NW_019059661.1, from coordinate 1,119,184 downwards.
GACGTCAGACCTCAGACCCATATCCGCCCCGAGCTTCTGCAGTCCGCGAACCAACATTCGCCCTACGTGTTCTATGTTTACGAAACTTTTCCACTTCGTGGTCTGGTAACAACAGCGTGGTATCTAAAACATGAGATCTATGAGGGTGACTATTAATTTGACTGTTGTCTTCTTAAGATATCCGGCAATTGGGCGACTGTGGCGTAACCGTAAGGGATACGGACATATTTTTTTAAAGAGCGCATCTTGTGATATTGCACCCTTTACTGTCCTTGAAGCTAACTTATGTTTTACTTCTGATTGACCCATCCTCTCAGACTCCCCCTTCCTATAACCCTATATAAATCCCTCCACTTCCCAGCATTGTCAGTTCCTATAGGATTTGAGACTTTCGCGGCGAGTACAATCAATACAATCTCCTCGGGCAATCAGCCGCGTCAACTGGTTACCGTAGTAAACCGACGTTTCGGGAACCAACTCTGTCCCCATAATCAGGGTTCTGAAATGTCGGTTCACTACGGTAACCAGTTGACTAGGCTGATTGCCCGAGGAGATTTTATTGATTGTCAGTTCAGCCCTGAAGATGGAAACAGCATGTTTATCCGAATCGTTTCCATCTACCCACGCGTATGCACAGAGTCGAAAACCAGGACATCACAATGAATGTATTACTTGTAACTATTCGGGTAAAAGACCAGAGCAGCCAATTAGCGATGTTAAAACACATTACGATAAATGGTGACAAAAATAGACACAAAACTGGACGGGAATAGAAGGGTTAAAGAAATACAAAGTAAAAAGTGGGAGCTTGAAACGAGAATAACGTAACAGGATAAAGTGAAGAACATGGACGTAATGAATGAAGAGGCAAGTCTTACATAATAGGAGCAGGGAGAATGGTAAAGAAAACGAGAAAAGAGGAAGAAACAAATTTTATACGCAGAGACTGCCAAAAACTAAGCAGTGCAAAGGAAATTACAATTGGACTAGGTAATCTCGATCAAAGAACTCCTACCGCGTGTCGAAAACGTTCAATATCTGAAAATTAATTTATAGATTGAAAAGGCCAAAGCACACATTTCGTAAAAGAAAGAAACAAAAAAGTATCAGAGAGTAAAAGTTATAGAAGACAAAAACCAAATGACGTATGGAAAAAATGAGATATTCTTATAAAAAGAGTACTATGTTGATGAATGCCGTCTATTATGGTGGTTCGTGCAGATCATAACAATAACTGTTAAGAATTTTAAATGGAAGTGGCATAATGAATTCGTATCTAAATGCACATTTCAGACTCCTCAGAGCGTAACACGCCTCACAGTTATCTAACCTGCTTTATGGCGATTGCGTCACATGGCCTATCTTGGCTTTACTTAATGTTGATTTAGTGATAGACAGTACCACGCGTGCTGGGGCACTGGTTCTGACTTTCAGCAAATGACTGAACGCAACCGATCGATAGCGTTATGGAATTCATGGATACAATCATCAGTCTTATCAGATTTAATGTTGATCCTGTGAAGCCTGAAGGTCGCGAAAATAATACGTAAAAATTCAGTTATTGGTCCAAAACATATCACATCTCATTACGCAGTTCAGTTGGTTAATGCTGGTTACAGAAATGTTCATTATTTATTGTGATTGTGTGAAATTAGTAAAGCGGCGACCTGCTTCTTTGAATGCCCTTGGCGACGTTATTATATCACTTATTTCTTTGTTTTAGGCTTATTTAATCTTCAGTTGAAACTGTGCTGGATCAGGTAGACGAAGTAATTTCACAGATCGGGAATAGTTGATATTTTTATTAATGTATTCGTATAGTATTAGTTTAATTCATTTATGATTTCTCTAACGAAGCTGTCAGTAAAATTTGTCGTTGTCAATCCGCTGGAACTTCTACTTTGTACGAATTTCAAATCGAAATTCAATAAAGTAACAACCAATATAAAGAAATGTGGCATTTCAAAGTAGGGCTTGTAGTTTTCACGGCTGTGAGTATGAAGATGGCTGTCTTCTGGTTTTACACGGCGCTACAACCCAGAAGACCACCAGACATTCATGTGACTGTCTTCTGGAATTCTGCTAAGTGTTATCTGGTAGATATTGACCGACATTTCAGAGGTGCTTACTACAGCGGTCCAAACTACCAATCGCTTCGCATTGCAACTCGCAGACTCCAAGAAGCAGAATTATGTAAGTTTTTACGAGTGCAATTGAATTGTGGCTTAAGTGTCGCGTTATAAAGCTAGCTTTACATAACCTCTATCCCCCGTGTTAATTAAGAAGAGTGATGTGTGACACTGCACCTATCTTATCAAATGGAACCTTGTTACAAATACAGCGTGTTTGAGCACAGAGTAGGCCTAGTCCAATTTTACTGCACACGTGTTCTTCGATCTATAGTGCTTTCAGAACAAAATGGTGTGCCTTATTTGAAATGTTCTTATGTTATATATAGTAGCTGATTCTTACTTTGAAGGTGACTGTCTTCTGAGATGTTGTGCAGTATAGTCTGGCAGAAATATAGCCTGATGATGGAGGCAGCAAGGACCTATTAAAGTCATTAAAGTTCTACCAGATCACATGTCGCAACAACCTACAAAGTCATCTTCACAATTACCGCCCTGAGAACCTGAAATGTCACCCATTATTGGTTTATTAAAAAGTATTTTCATCTGTACAAGTTAAGTCCTTGGTATCGAGTGTGTACAATGATTTTTGACTGGAAATTAGGTAAAAGAAGCAGTCATTTGCCCATTTGCTCTCCGGGTCGATATTTGAATCCAGGGTCTTCCGAATTTGACAGAGTATGACAACCAACACAATAGGAACGTTTGCGTTTTCCTTCTGATTCTCCTCCGTTTTCAGCTTCTTTCGCCGAAAAAGGAAACGAGCTGCAAGTGTCTGAAGACAAAATGCCCTGGAGACCAAGTGGGCAGAGGAGAATTGAAGCAAGGAATGGAGGAGAGAAGTTTACATACGTTCATGACTTTAGGCCTGCAGCTCGCGGTGTACCGTTACCCACGGCTGAACCGGTAGCTTGAATATGGGAGACTTGAAATACGTACAGACATGTGATGGGAATCCACTTAGAAGGCGGTCGCTTGGAAGAAATATAAGAGACTGCGATAGTGGTAAAATGTGCCTTAGGGAAGAACGTTCTGTCAACTGTACTTACGGAGTCCAAGATTGCGAATTATTTTTTCTCCATTATGACAAATACGCACGCAAAACACTCAATTATCCAGGTGAATTCCAACCCACGGAACAAATGGGCCTGATATAAAATCATACATTCCTAACACAGTCGCAGGTTTCGGTTGGAAATAAACATAAATATTTGTCTTTACATTTTATTGTAAGCATAAAGATATCAGTGGCGTGTCATGCATGGTAACATATAACACATCTGCTAGTAGTACGTGTTGTTGAGTCCTGTCAGGTACAACCATCTTCAGCCCGAATATTTCTAGCTGCATTGACAGTAAGGAATCGTCTACTTCAGTTCAGCCAGACCACTGCTTGATTTCTATTAACATCTCGTCTAACAATTCTGTCGCATATAAGACACGACAAATCAGCTTGTTTTTGGTTCCTCGGTTAATTAAGGATTCTGAATCAACTTGAGAAGTTATGCAACGTCACAATATTATGACACGATTGAAGAAACCATTATAATGCTGGAAGTCATGCGATGACCTTACAGATACACAGGACGTGTCTCCTCATTCTTTCAGTTTCGTTGTAATTATTTTTTTTTATGTAATGTGGGTTTTACCTTACGTTGTAACTACACAGTAAGAGATCTTTAATGGATATATGATACTTATTTAGACATATTTAATCATGAAAGTGTCCGTTCTTCGTCATCATAAAACATTTTAAGCAAAAACAATTAAATGAATAAACACATTATAAATTTAAAACCAACTTCTTTGTGCTAAGCACCAAAAAACGTTTATCGTTCTAATATAGCCCAGATCTATCTCCGTTACATTAAAGTTTCTCAAGAGGTGATCTACCACAGCGGATGATTAAAATCTACATTAACTTACGTTGATTTTAAGTTATTATTTCATACAAGTAAAGGAATATATAAAACAATCTATGACAACCGCCTTGTGATTCTGATTTAAGATATGTCTGTACATAGACCAGTACAGAGCCCAAGATATCGGTGAAAGGTTTTGGAAGTAACAGCACAACTAACAGCAAGCCAGTGCGTCGCCATTAAAATCTCCGCGTGAGAATGACACATTTTCTGATAATAAAAGAAACAGGAAAACTCTTAAATAAATTTAATCAAAATGTAATTATGTGATGAATGTCTGGATGGACATTCATCACAAAGAGAAATGTATGTTTCATGTCACACAGAATGTTATTTATCTCCAGCAAATGATATCTGTTTTGTGATGGGCAGTTTAATTGCCTTAATCATAAAACAGAGAGAAAAAGTCACAAGTACCCGTTACATCACGATTTAAGAAACTGAATGCGCTATCCGAAAAATACTGTTGCCAAATTTCCTTGCAACTAATAGAAATTGGGCGTGTTTTGGTATATTTGAGTCAAAACAAAGTTGTCTCAAATCTGTAGTGTGAATTCCGATGTATTATGTTGATTCTTGTTTGTTTGTCTTTTTTGTGGTGAATGGGCTGTGAATTAACTATGTGAGAAGTTACGAACAAGAAGAAACCATAATGGTAGTCTCAGTCTCACATTCAAATAAGTGTGTTAACTCTCATTACTTCGTGCGAATTCAAAAAATTTCTTTACATACTGACAAAAATATGTTATGCCATTGACCTAAGCATTATTTCATGTTGATATTTAAAAGCGTCGTGAAACATTGTTACGTTGGCCTATTTGGGCCTGAAGTCACTCATTTCGTTTCATATGACTGGCAGTTTTTCTAATAACTGGGTTAAATACGCCATTTTGAATGGACATCTTACAAAGCTACGAAAGTAGAATAATGTAAACGATAAACTGGAAGAATAAAAATGTGCAAGGGAAAAAACATGATTTTTCTACGTACTATCCCAGCATTCGGCTGAGGAGGTTGATAACCATGAAACCCTTCAATTGCGATAACCAACTCTGGGTCGGTTTTAAAACCCGGAAACTACCGAAAACGTTGCAGTACTGACAGCTGAACGGCGACAATTTTCCAAGACTTCCGTCACTTTCGAGACTGGAGTACTGTATGTGTCATTTATGCCACTTTTGTCATTAATAAAATGTAGCATGCAATAGCCTGCACCTGTGGAGATCAAGCAGGTTCCTGTAAGTAGAAAGTCCTGCAATATTAGTTAGCAAATGAGCTGATCCGCTGCTACCACCCGAGACAACGTTAAGCACGCGGGGGAGCTGTCAGATCGCCTTGGCGGAAAGTGGGGCTCCGATCGCCCGGGGAAAGGGCGGGGACAGTGCGCGCTCTGAGAGACAGCGGCAGTCGAACTGCATGCACTTGAAGGTATGCGGTAGTTGGCAGGCGAAGCCAGCCCACCGCTCCATTGTACTACAAAAGAAAATCAAGCGAAATTTGTAATACTCGTACATTGATGGATTGATGGCTTGTTTTCAAACGGAAGGGATTAAGTGCTGTAACTGGGTGAGTGGAGGACAACTTTCAGAATACGTCTGACAAATTTCCCTGCAAAAAACTCTCCTGTGTGACACAAAAGTTTAAACTTTAACCATAATAGGGGTATTTAAGTGTTCTGCAACTTTGTGTTGTAAATTATTTGCCTCTTCGTTATCAGTACAGTTCTAAGGGCCAAAGTTCTTCTTCAGAAACGACACAAATTCTAAAGTAAACACTGAAACAGAATAATATACTAATAAAGTCACAGTTACCCGCTGTTATATGCAGCTGAATTGTGGCTTTTTATACCAGACATGAACAGAATTACACAGGAAAACTGACACATTTTCTCAGGCACACCAGTAAAATAAACCTAAATGTGGTCGGAGCATCAAATTAGGAAATACAACATATACTTGGAACAGTGGTGTGTAATAAAATTGAGGCCAGCTACTCGTAGACAAAAACGACGCACAACATTAAAGGAAGACCGAAATGTGTGATTTGAGGTTTTCGCAGCGCTGAGTATGAAGATTTCTGTCTTCTGGGTTGTTGCGCTGTGTAGTCTGGTCGATGTTTACCAACGTTTCAGAGGTCATACTGCCTCCGTCATCAGGACGATGATGAGTATGAAGATTTCTGTCTTCTGGGTTGTTGCACTGTGTAGTCTGGTCGATGTTAACCAACGTTTCCTGCTTCCATCATCAGGGCGATGAGTATGAAGATTTCTGTCTTCTGGGTTGTTGCGCTGTGTAGTCTGGTAGATGTTTACCCTGATGACGGAGGCAGTATGACCTCTGAAATGTTGGTAAACATCGACCAGACTACACAGCGCAACAACCCAGTAGACAGAATTCTTCGAAGACCGAGATATTTGGGCACCCTTGCATCTTCTATGCTTCGTTTTATATTGAATACAGATTTCAGGATTCGATGAGGCCATCTTTACACTTACTCTGGTTATTTATTTAAGTCTTACTACTGTATCATATCTGTCATTTCCTAGTTCAGTAATATATTAATTACACTTATGATCTGTCCTTTTGTATTCTTCCACGCTCTGATGAAACTCATTTTTCATCTCTTCTGTCCTCTCATTTATTCTGCCGTTCACGTCTAACATTATGATCTATACAACAACATAGTTATTATTATCACTGAACAAAATGTCTTGATCATGCCAATAATAATTATGAACTGTGCAAGAAACACGCCATACCAAGGAGATGTTTGTAAACATGTCACTGCAAACGTTATCTTTATTGTTCCGATGAGGTAAGGTTATGTCTCCATGGATCTGCGCGTCTGTACACTCCCCATATGATAATATGACTAAATGCAAAATAGGTGGAGAGATATTGAGAGAGGAAAACCGAAGGACCCGGAGACGAACCTGCCCCAATTTTACTGTGCCCCCCCCTCAAATCCCACATGGACTGACTTAGTCACGAACCTGGTCCTCCGCGGCGAGAACCCGACGACCAGTCGCTCAAAATAACATGCTTAGAAACACCCAAGGATATCAGTGAGTTAGCAAAATGAACACTATACAAAAAGCCAACAACAAACTTGTAAGGTATGTGATAGGTTCTTTAAGGACGATGATTCTGCGTATATTTTTACATCACACCGCAACTTGATTAACCACAGTCTCAGTGGCCTCAGTGGTTCTAGCGTCGAAGGAACTTCGGTCCGTAGGACTCGTGAAAGAGAAACAAACAGGAAGTGTTCAATTATGTGACATCGAACAAAGTACTTGAAAGTGAACATTTAACACTATATCAACATCAGACTTTCCCATTTTAATTGAACACTGAAGATGTTTGCCGGTCACAGTGACTGCTCGGTATATAATAAGAGTCTTCACCGTTTCGATACTGGGGTAGTGAGTTCAGATCCCACTAAGGCATAATCGTTTATCCGCGTTGTGCTGCCCTATCCGAGGAGTTCTACCAACTGCCGAAAGAAATGTTTCGAAACCTTCCACAAGGTTCTCCAAGAACTGCAGAGCTACGGGAAAGAAGAAACGCTATTTACGACATGAAAACAAAATACAGAAGTCTGCATTAAGGAAAACACTGACAAGTAACGAGAACCGTGCAGAGGCATAAAACTGGTTTGGCAGGATGTCAGTAGCATACGTAGAATTCCATTTTGGGGGAGGAGTGGGTGTTTTTGAAACTGCCTACTTATACGTCAAATTTTGCCTCTCAGCCTAAAGGAATGGCGCAGACAGAGAATGTCTGGTAACCCAATGCCTGGAGAATATTCGAAAAAACTTGGGGACATTAACAATTGAACACATTTCTTACGGTAAAATCCAAGTTTCGGGTAAAAACATTTTGAAGGAAAACATAAGGGTGGCCTTAAATTTTATAAGGATACGTTTGAAGGCGTTTGTCTAAAATACAGAAACTTCAATTTTTGGAAATTTGTGTATTTGTTTGGGCCAATGTAACAATCCATTCTTAGTTATAAAATGTCGAAGGGTGATAGATTCTTAGATTGCTTCATATAGCGTAGTATTTATAAAATGACCTGCAAACTGATCTCTTAAGCAATTAAAGACGAATGCTTCATCTTCTGGTTAATGCTCCTTTTTGCCTTGGCGACTGGACTGAAATATAAAAGCATGGCTAGGAAACAGTAGGGAGTCAGGTGTTGCATTCAAGCGACCCGAATCCATTTAAAGCACTACAGAGCATTACAGAATTCCAGTATAGTTCCAGCATGACAACCGTTGAAACTACGTTTGGGCTTTAGCGTAAACAAGGGTCTTATTGCATCGTCCCAGGTTTACTTCAGTTTAAATTCTGAAAGTTTAAGTTTAAACCTACATAAAATAAGGGAATAAATAAAATTGTTATTCTGAATTGCTGACATAAACAGTGCAAAGTGACTAATGCGCTCTTGGCAACAACCCCCCCAAAAAAATATTATCACTGCTTTATAACTAATAACCGTGACCCCTACCAGTTTTGTGGTTGTAAGGCTGTAATCTGTGACGCGGACCGCGAAGGCCGAGTACCTTGTGGCAAACTACGTAATGACTACAATAAAGTATGTGGCGTTTTCATAAAATAGCGGCACAAACCACCTGAGTCTAGTTATTTACATCCAGTGAGTTTTAAACGCAATGCGAAAAATCATAATCTCGTTTATGCACCGTTTACTGAGTAGCTAGCCGTTGCTTTGAACAGAGTACGAAGTTTTGTGTGAGCGAGTGAGTACGGACGCCCCCGAAGGAAAGCGGGTTTCAACCTGAAGACATGGGGACACACGAACCCTTTCTTGCAAATTCGCGGGCCCACAAGTTATAAATGCCACAAATAACTGCAACTTCACGGCAAATTATTAAAACTAGAAACAGGTTAACATATCACTTAATTTTACTCAACAAATTTGTTGATTTGTATTAATTATCCACTTCAAATTGAATATTTAATATAATTGGATTATTTTTCCGTAATTATAAGAAACTATCTAAATTTTAATTTTCAGACTCAAGGAATCGATTTAACTGTCGACATGTACGCCAATAAATTTTTGGAAGCATTTTATTCCAGCGACGATTTTAAGCCAACAGGTCACGCTCTAGTGTGATCGAAATACACCTTACGGGCCCGACCATCTCTGTCTTTCAAACGTCGCGTTCTTCCTAGGGACCAGGCATCCCGCATGGCGCGTGTTCATTGTCAGAACACACTGTTGCAACAATGGGAAACGAGGTTACTGTTGGCTGATAACAAACACATCAGATCGCATCACCGCAACAGTGACCTTGAGCAACACTGCTGCCTTTTTTGCCACTGTTGCGTTTGTTAATCCTATCGAGTAAGAGTAATGCAAGTCCACAGTTCCTTTGAGCCGCGGGTATCAATCAAGCAACATGCTGACGTCATCACCCGTGGTATAGTGTAATGAACACCTTAAGCATTTCTCTGTACTCCAAAGAGTACGCCTTTTCAATCTTGTGGTCTACTGAAAGTCATAGAATATGCCTTCATTTCAGGCTTCTTACTGAATCACTAAGTATTACTGTGGCTTTCTAATGACGTGACGTCATTTATATTATATATTAAATTACCATATCAGGCCCAATTTTCAAGACAGGCCGATACACAAAAGAAAATAAGCTTCAACGTAAGAGATGTAGGGACCTCTGGGCGGTGAAGATGTCGATATTGCTCTTTTGGGTGTTTACGCCGTGTGGACTTCTAATACCAACTGCCTTCATCCCGTTAATATGGAGGTAGTATGTTCCTCTGAAGTGTATTTAACCACAGGTAAACACGACGTTACAACCAAGCCTGTAAAAGTATAATATAACTATCCGTCATGACCCTGATGATAGAGGCAGTAAGCACCTCCGAATGTCGGTAAACTTCTACCCGACTACACGGTGCAGCAACTTCATGACTGCAATATTAAATTAAGCGACTTCCTTAATAAAATGTCACGACATTTCAACAAATTGTCTTCATTTATATACAACCCTGGATCCGAAAGAATCGATAATTGTGTACCCCAGTCTTGAAAGACGGACAACTCCTGCCGTAAAACGTTGTGTTCTACTGGAAGTCAGTCTGTCACGTGGTAGGTTATGTTTTGCTGGTCGCTACAGATTACCAAGAGGAAAGAGAATAGGGCTGTCAACCAGAGGAGCGACAGCTGACACGCCCTTCAGGCAATCGTAAACCTGTGGCCTCCACTTCATTTCCTTGACGTTATCCGACATATTTACACAACTATGCATGTAAACTTCGCACTAGAGCCTCCATAAACTTCTGTGTCTGGATTTGAATACACGTTCCTTCTTAACATCGTCGCGCGCAGGTGCTGAAGGAATCGTCTTTTGTAGGAAAAACTCGTTATCTCACAACGAAGTGATATTTACTCCGTTTGAATGATCAAACCGTGTTTAAGTCACTGTAACTCTCACGTGTTCACAGCGTATAAATAAATTACGTACGTAAGACAGCTTAGCCATGGTCAGTTTAATGTTGTGATATAGACGCGGACCTTTGTTAAAAGGTCCTTCAAATCAAACACGTACATTTTCGTCAGTAGTCCAGCGAGACCTAATTTTAGCCACCATTAGGTAGTAGTTCTGAATACAGCCTCCAGTTATGAAGGTTAGCTACGAACATATAGAACAAGCAGTCGCGGACAGCCGACGAGGGGTGGTCCTCCAGCTTGGGGGTTGGGCGTGAGGCTAACAACCTTTCACCGTAAAAAGCAGCACGAAAAACATAACCAAAAAGGCTCAGAACCGGACGGTCTCTTTGGCACGACCTTCGACAGGGTCCAGCGGAGGGCTTTGGTTAATTCGGTGATAAACTTTCGGGTTCCGTAAGCCATCTTGTCAGTTAGTTAGTTAGTTATTAATTACATGCGAATTGTTCGAAATGCATGCTAGTACCAAACTGTAAGTTGTGTGTGTGTGTGTTTGGAAACTAGTAGGTTAAATGTCAGACAGAATCGATCTTGTTTCAATGTAAGTCACGTTTTCTATAAACAATTTGTGGTCAGAAGGTTATGTTCTTATGAGAGGCAGTTTAGGCTGAAGGCCTATTACTTCGCAAAAAGGGGAAGGAACATTAACGTGTGCAAGCAAATAGGCTGCATTCCCTTAAGGACAGCCACGCCGTTCAGGCAAAATTTGTTTTTCGTTTCAGTGATCTCTGCCTGCTGTTTTATGTGAGTCAATCTGAAAGAACGAGGTCGGTCTCTTTGTGTTTGATGTCAAAATACGGAGAACAACATCTGGATATAAGGCCTATCAGAAAATTAAGATAAAAGGGAATTGTGAAAGTTATAATGAAGAGCTGCAATTAATATCTGTAGCATGGTTGCAAAAGTTGAGATGGGCGTGAAATTTATTGTGCTCAGACAAACGAGGTATATATGCACGTGGCAATATTCCACTTGGGCAGTCTTGGCGGCCATATTATAATATTAAAATAGATCCTAGAAGGAACAGGTAATAGTCGAAATATACGAACGAGATTCAGCTTGTTTTGAATAGGGTCCATTGGACAGCTGATCTGATGACAGTGATGATCCTTCGGGACCCACAGCAACAGTAAACCCTTCATCAGCCGATTAGCTAACGCAAGAACCGGTTAATGAAGTCTGAGTGTTACCGTATGTGTGGAACTGTGGTAGCTCGGTTCTCCATTTTCAGAATCAATTAGGTAGGTCTCTGTTCTACAAGACATCGATAAGGCTGGATCGATTTGTCGCGATTACTTCAGTTCATGCAGATGTAGGTTAATTATAACTTTCTCACAATACACACCACTTCGTTTTAAACGTGGCCCTGTTATCAAAGCCAATCAAGATTTAAAGAATGATCGGAAATGCGAAACCAAAGAAAAAATAATTAATTTTCTTTTACAGCATAAATTGATTACTTATGGTAGCCGACACAAATCTCGATTCTGGCATCTGGCAAGTGATTGTAGTTGAGAGATGGGAAGAGAATAGTCGGTTACTACGAGACCTGGAAACATAAACCATGATGCCAACTTTAAGCGATAGCGTGGCTAGCTTGATGTTTTCAGACAAGGTAGTATTTTACCTCAACTGAAATGGCATGTAGTGAAGGCCAAGATCGCAAATCCGCGCCTTTTCTATGCATCGTCTATCTCAAAATAACTCTGAAGCTGAACGTGTTCGTTTGAATTCTTCTTAGCATATCTGCGTTGATGGATGGGTTTGTACACTTCTTCAGTTCGATGCTGGGGAGATAAAGTGTATTATTAATTTGTACAGTGTAAGCCTGCGACTTGACGTAGTAGGTCCAGAGTCACTGACTTCTTAGGACTACCACGCACTTTCATTATGACAATTTCGATAACATATTCCTAGGCGCTAGGACGACCTAGATAATTGAAAAACAGTGTAACAGGCAATAAAATAGTAAGGAAGAATAATCAAGACCTTCTGTACACCAGTTAAAACCAGAGCACAGAAACGAAATCACTTTGCAGGGTGTGTTACAGGCAGGAATTAGGTCGTGTTTGCAAATGACTTAGCTTTGATCGAAACTGAAAGTCTGCGGCCCGCTGCACACGATAACATATTGACGCCTAATAACCTTCAGACCAATGTTTCTCAAACCTTTAACTGTCGTGGAACACTTTTGGCAATCCTTGTTCTGTGAGAAGAAGCACAGATGCATTTTCTACCACGGGTGCATAATACCCTTTCAATGCTTCAACTTTCACGTCTCGTAAGTTTACATCATGCATTAGTGAACATCGTAACTGATCTGAATCTCAGATTCTGCAAATAAAATTCAATACAGAAATAATTTTACTTTTTCCCGTCACACGCTCTCCAAGACTATTTTCCTAAAGAATTGCTCACTTTTCACGTGCTGGGATTACTATGACAGTCATACATTTTCATTAAAAACTGAGTTCGCTTTTCTTTGTATAAATGTCAGCTAAGTATGTTTCCCTTAGAATCAAACACACAAGAACGCATAATGAATACCTGAGGTAATCGAAACTAAATAATACAATTTCTAGACGTACTGCGATTACTGTAACCAACAAATTGTCTCGCGATATAAATTAAACTCCCGAGTGCAGCAGTGACGTTGCATAATTGCTACCAATTTCTGTACAAAGAGCACTGAAAATTAAAGAAATCAACTGCTAATGGACTCTGATGCAATGGTTCGAACATGTGTAATAGGAAACCACGTGCTTTTACTACCATCTACACCATCGTCCTAATTTTAATTAAAAACGACGTTTTGAAGACTGGAATCTGTCTCCGTCCGCAGGTAAAACCTGCTCTGTTGAGTCCAATCGATACGTCTAGTCCGTATTTCCAGAGATCGATTGAGCCCATCAATTACGATTATAGATAATGTCCAAGAAGTCTGTTACCGTAAGAACTGGAGATATTTCAAAAACGTAGACGGTAAATAAGTAGATCTGACAGAATGTTAATTGCATGAGAATATTACATAATAAGAAGCTACTGTTCGCCAAATATTATTAGAATTAGACAGGCGGAGTATACAGAATTTTAATTTGATAAGCTGAAAAATAAAGACCGCAAGATAAACACATTTAAAGATGGGAGGATAATGTTAAAATCTAGTATTTTATTTAACAGTGAAATGAAATGAAATTAATAGATTAGCGAAGAGATTAAGTGTAGTGAAATTGCAAGGACCTCATTCAACGTTCTATCCCGGCTTTGATCTGTAGTTACAGTGTACTGAGGAAAGCCATGAAACATTCGTTCGTTCGTCGGTTCCGTGGGTGAAAATCGAACTTGGCGCTTCAGAAATTCAGTCGAAACGATACTGCTTAAACTCACGCCTACAGTTAACACATTAATTCAAATGGCTTAATTAAATTTATGACTTTTATTTAATTTCAGTTGAGTGAAAAGTTTCTGACAGACACATGGCGCTGTACTTGAGCGAAGACAATTTGACGCTGTGACAGTGTCACAAACAACGTTTGAAAATTAGTGAGGAATTTCGGGGCAGAGTTTTAAGAGTTGTGTGAGGGGGCTACAGTAACTTCTCAGTCGCGAGGAAACGTGACGAACAAGTCTGTTCTTCCTAGATGTCATTTTTGGATAGATTTGATGACTACCTCCAACAACCAGAGTCCTTGAAAAGCTAACAGTACCCTCAGCCAGTCAGCGAAATTCCTCCCTGTCATTTATAGAATCCGAGTGTTCATTACAGCGTTCACAGCAGCCCACCACCAGTCCTCATCCTGAGCTGCAAGAATCCCAATTCACATAAACTTATTTTCCTTAAGATCCATTTTAGCATTATTTTCACATCTACGCCTAAGTCTTCCAAGTTTTCACTTCACTTCCGTCTAGAATTGTGAGATTTCAAGGCTAATAATTAGCAATGAGACAGTAAAATTCTCCTGGCTTCCAGCAAAATTTTCATGAATGAAAGAAAATTACTAAAACGAACATACCCAAAACATTTCGATATCAATTTGTCCACAACAAATCTGAACTCCGTACATCGAATACGCTCTGTTAAAAGGAAAATTGATTGGCCTAAAATTAACAGAACCTTTCTTTGGCATTATTCGCTCACGTTTTTGGATCGTGTGTTAGAGGGCTTCGAGAGGTACCACCGCCGGTAGAAATCGTGGACCTCCCTGTGGGAATGACTTGCTAGATTCCTGGACCAGATTGTCTCCATCAGCAGCACGCACCAAGTGTGCCCAGTTTCAGTGCAACAGAGTCTCATGTCTCTGCTTTATAGGTAGGGCCACTGCAAACTCAGCTGGTGGCCATTTTGGCAATCTGTTGCATGGCCCGTCTATATCAGCAGTTCCCATTCTTTCTTTCTTCCTATAACTGCAATAGATATTTGCAGAGGCCGCATTCATAAACAGAAACAAACTGCTGTGGTTTCATTTCAATTTAATTTAATTTCTGTGGCAAGCTTCCCGGTATTGGAACCAAGACAATTCAGGAAGACCGCTGTCCTTGTTGCCTCTACAATCAGAGGACGACCTACCCCTGAAACCCTGGTAAGCTTCTACCAGATTACATGGTCCTATAACAGAGAGGACAGCCGACCAGCCATCTTCGTACTCACCGCCGTGAGAACCTCAAATCCTACTAAGCTGATTCAGAATAATTAGCGTAAAAGATGGCCCAATAGGAAGGGAGACCACAATACTCCGTCCTAAATCCGGTTATTTATAACAATTTCATACACGACTACCATCGACAGCCTCTGGTCTAATGCATTTTCTCAGCAGTTTCACTTTAATGCTTAAAATCACTGTTTCTGCAGTTTTCATCATTCCAGTCTCTTTAAGCTATCAACAAACATAATATCACATGTCTTTCATAGCTAGGCAACACGAACAGTTTAATGCATATAGCGATCTGTGTGAAACTTGAAAGACTCGTCACCATGAAAACACGAAACAACCACCACGCTCTCCATCTTGACTTGGATTTTTCATGGTTTTCCTCAGTCCTTCCAGGCAAATTCCGGGATGTCTTAAATTAGGCCACGACCGCTTACTTCCACATCCTTTCCAATTCACTATCATCGTCTCGTTCGACGCTATATAATCTGAGCTACAGGAAAAGGGTCATTACATAAACGACAAATAAACCGTGTATGTCCTCCCACATGGTGATAAGAATAGATGGGCCATACAAGAAATAGTTTTTTTAACAAAATAATTATTTTGACTGAACAACTTATAAACATTTAAGTACGCTAACTTGTATTTGGGAAGCAGGCGATTCGAATTTCGACTGGACATCAGCTATCCTGAGGGCTTTGTTGGTTTCTCTCTATCATTGCAACCAAATGCCGAGACTAGCAACTTTAAAATAAGCCGCGGCCGATTCCTTTCTTAGTCGTCGTACCTTCTGATTCGAAGAAATAACTTCGGAAGTCGGCACAATGTCGTTAATAAACTATGACACAAATCTTGCGTAATAACATTTTGTTGAACCGTATAAAATGTAAGTCAATGCAAATGGTCGATGTTACTAACACAGACTGTCAAAATAACAAAAGAACCCTATCACTGAAAAAATAAAGAAATACAATGTGTTCAGGCAGATGCCAGTCAAACAATGCAGGGAAGATTTATCACTGAAAAGCGAACAAATGGATAAATTCGTACCATACTGTAGGGTTCTGTATCAGAATGAACCAATCGCTTCCACCTCAAAATAACGTATCTGTTAATGCTAATGTAGTATCGTATCCCATTGTTTGCCTTATTTCTGGGTTTCAATAACAAGAAATACGTACAAGAATTCTTGTGTCCGTGTTCGGCGATTATAATAATTTTAACAACACTAACAATAAAAATAATAAACATAAGTTACGCAAAGTCTTCGAAGTTCAAAGAAGATTATTCATACTTGATTTATTATTTTCCTGTACAAAACAAAGAAGTGATAATACTTCTATTAGTCAATGCTATAACAAAGTAATTTTTAAAACATTATTTGCTATAAATTTTATATCAAGAGCCCTTCTACGAGGAAATTAACTACGCGTTTCTAGATAATTAGATCTCTTAAAATAAAACACAAACTTTCAATACTGTTAATAACAGGTCCAGTCGTCGGACACGATTTTGATGTCTGTGTACTTCCTTTAAAGATAACAGTTTAAATTAAAATGTTGACATGTGTAGTGTAACATTTTCCGTGACGCTGAAGGATTTAAATGCACTTTTGAGTTTGACTTCAATTCAGGGTCGCCAAAAAACATAAAATCACAATATGAGCCACTTGGAATACCTGTGCTTTGATTGGAAAAATAACTGGAAACTGATTTTAGAGAAATATGTTCTGAGGCTGTTGACGTTCTGGAGATTCGGTCAAATGGCTTGCTTTTGTGAACCGATTCTTACTACTCACTTCGAGCTGTATTTATTTCTGATAACAAAAAACCACATTGAAAGTATTTTATCAAGGTCTCTCACAGAAATCATTATTACTAAACTGTTATTAGACTTCTTTATCTTTCAAAACCCTTTCACCTATCTTTGCAAGAACTCCCCGTCCGGATGTTTGTTCCACACTCGGATTCCGGCCTTGTAATTTAATGTGTGACCTTCCGGTTAACTTATATATAACTACAGCTCTTGAGAGACATGGGTGGCGAAGTCCCTTAAATCACTTTTACGTCGTAGTACCATGCCCCTTTACAGGCTTCCAAAGACCTGTCGAATAACACAGGGCCAAGCGGCTTTGTTAAATTGAATCCTTCAATTTTGGATAAATCATTGCAGCAGGGCACGTGTAATGTGTAGAATATAACCTCGTCAAGTATTGGTACTACAAAAAAAAATGTAATACTTCGAAACTTTACTAAAATTCAGTTCAACAACATATGCTTTGCGAGTATGAAGATGTCTTCTGTGATGTAACGCCATGCTCTCTCATAGAAGTTGCATGCATTTCTAGGGATAAACAATTATGGAATTAATTAGTTGACTGTCAAAAATTTCCTCAGTAAAGCAAAGAATTCAATATTAGCAGTAGTACTGTACGAAAGCAGATTTTGGATTTAACAAATTCCTTTCGTACATCGTGCAGCTGTTAAAATTTTAATTATGAGATTTATGTTTTGACGGCAGCAAAAATTTGGTTCGTGTTGTGACGCCGTGCAGTCTTTTAGGGGCTTGCAAACATTTCTATTATCTACGATGTGTTGTCTGAAACGTCGGTAACCTGCTACAAGAGTACACGGTGTCATAAACCATAAGATCACGACCACAACTTTAATTATGTCTTTACGGATTACATTTTCCGATGCATACAAAACAAATCTTTCCCACACAGAAATAAAGGTAGCAATAATACACGCAAACATTTTTTATTGTTGCTTTCTTTCAAACAACCCTTTGCTCTAACATGTATTAGTTTAGTTTATTTTCACGATCATACAGCAAACTACCTGGAGTTTCTTTGTCCTTCATGTGATAATGAACCAAAACGGGCAAGTTCTCTTGAAATTCTGCTTTTATATAACTCAGCCAAAATTCTGAACAAACCTAACCTAACCTAAGATCACAAACGCATGTATTATTTTCAAATTCTACTTTTAAGTAACTCAGCCAAAATTCTGAACTAACTACGATTAAATATCTCCTTCTGCAGAAACATTTGTAAGAAGCTGACAGAAGTTACTGTTGTTTCGTTTGCGTAACTGACTGATCGACTGCTGATGTTTTTAAAACTGTTAATATAGTAAGTGACGCAGATTTCATTTCCTTCTTACATTATGCATTATCAGTTTCACGCACTGTCACTATTTAAACCAGTTTTCATGCTGCTTGTACGCCAGCAACTTGTTTAAAAGTAGTTAAGTGCCCGTTCTTTGTTCGCATTTTTCTCAAGTTTAAAAAGCAACCAAACCCCCTTCGGGGGGTTGGTTGCGTTTTAATGTAAGACATTAAACTAAACCCCCGAATGGATGGTTAAAACACTTGACCAACCCCCCACCCACATTCGGGGGGTCAGTTTAGTGTCTTATTCAAGTGTTTTAACCCTTGAATGATCAGTTTGACTTGGATGAATATTATTATCAGTATCAGATTACCTTGTTGGTGTTGGTAACGTCTTCACTTTTCTTCATTTTTTAAATAGTTCTGATGTTTTAGTTCTTTATGTCGCTGTTCAGAGACGATGTGCTGCTTCTGGAGCAGTGATAATGCGACTGGCTTGGTACTAAGCGTTATTTGTTTACTCGGCATTGTTGTGATGTACACGGCATTGTTGTTCCACAACAATGCTGAGTAAACAAATATATGTTGACATTGTTGATGACGTCATTTTTTGAAGACAACGACTAATCACAAATTTTTATAGTAATAAAATAAAGATCAGTGACTGTTGGAGGGCGGACATGCATATTGAAATTATTAAACTGCTCATTGAATTTTTGAAATAACATACCTCTAACAAAGTCTTCATTAATA
Source organism: Zootermopsis nevadensis (assembly GCF_000696155.1). The sequence goes on along the minus strand of NW_019059661.1, from coordinate 1,100,122 downwards.
GAAGGTAGCTGTCTTCTGGGTTTGGAGCGCCGTTAGTCTAATAGAAGTTTACCAACGTTTCAGAGATCCTTGTTTCCATCATGACTTCATCATCCAAATAATTCATCGCCTTCACTATGGAGGCAGCAAAGACCTCCAAAACTTTTGAGACAGCCATATTCGTACTCGTAAGAACCTCAAATTCTACCTTCATCAAAGCTTTTGACTGCGTACATACTACATTAATATTTTGCGTTAAATTTGAATAAACTCCATAAACAATCAAATAATAATATTTCGCTACAACGTCTCAGCTGGCACCTGAAATTTCAGTACTGCAAGGACAAACACAGTTAATATAATGTATAATTAAATCATTTTTAATTTTTGTACTGTTTTTCCCCCAAGAGATCAGGTTTGCAAATACTAAATAGATTGCATTTTGCATAAAACCATGCGTATTTGTCTACCAACGAAACTCCAGTAGACATTGTAAGAACTCAAGTCTCGTAGCAGCAATCAATGACACAGGAACGGAAGAAAGGGAGGACTGGAGGGTTATATATTACAGACCATTTAAAATCTCGAATTTAAAAGAACTATGTCATAGTTAATACGAATAACTGGTCACATTACAGGAACTTCTTTTGGAGCCAAACGTAATATTTATCAATGACGTTTCACCTGTATGCATTCTGCAGTATAAAATGCAAAGACATTAATGAATGATGAATAGAAAGGGCTATTGGGAGACAGTTAGCGGTCTGTTTCAAGGCACAATCCGAGCAATGGCCTCGGCGTACTTAGGGAAACTACACGAACCTCACGTTTGGCTGTTTTTCGGAAATATAAAAACAAGACCAAAGTCTCATATTTTGCACAGACAAGGTAGGGTCTTAGTTTTTAAGATGTTTAA
>NW_019059661.1:1082896-1095035 GCF_000696155.1 Zootermopsis nevadensis | reverse complement strand
TATATCATGGAGAAGGTGCTCTACAACTGGCATTTCTTCTCGCAATAATAATACGTCTCTTCATATGGAATTATGTGACGAAAAAGCGCTGTGGTGAAATATAAATGTGTACTATATTCACACAAGCAACTGACGTAAGACTTGCACAATATATGCAATCCGTCTTCATTCGCATGTAAACGTTGGGGCACATTTTTCAAAGAATTGCCTAGTGGAACAGCGTATAATAAGAAATCTTCCCTCTACAGATAATGTATGGACCGAATATCAAAGCTGCCAACAACGAACGGTTCAAAAAGTAACTGTTTGGCTTCAATGAGTTCTTTGCGTCCTGTCGTACGGCACAGGTCACAGACTCGGTGCAGAAATATTCCCAGCATGAGGCAATGGTTCATCCTGATGTATTTAAATGTTAATCACTCTCGAGCTAAAACATCTAGTCGCCCATGTGGCATGGGCGGATCAGGTTTAACGAAGTAAATCTACACTAGACTTTCAACTGTCGTCTTCACTATGTGACATCACAGAATAATTACATATGACATCACTTCTTTAATTTTAAAAACGGTATTTGAGAATGGTAATTCTTTAACGTGAGCACTAACCACTCTTCCCGTTTCTATATAAGAACTGGCAAACTCATTGTTAATACAGAATAACGATTTCACTCCAGCCGTTCATACCGCCTTACAAAAATGAAATGCCTATTTTTCCACATTTGCTACATTTTTCACAGTCGATGCAATTTTAAATTGCTCTTTGGCTTAATCTAGAGTAAACTGCTACATTCTGTGATGAGAAACGATGTACTGAATTCCGCTGGGAATGGAGTGGGCTACGCTATGCTCTTTCACAAAACATGCGCCCACCCCTGCATACATTGTGTATACACAATGAGGCGCACAGCTGGAGACTACTGGGACAATGTATTTGAAATAGGAGCAGGCGGAGTGCGCATGCGCAGTAAAATCTCTCGCTCCAGCATCCCAGCGGAATTCTCGTGGCGCACGGACAGTAGACACGATTATTCACTGCTTGTTTAATGTGAATACCGAACCTATTTTAATTACAACAGTTAATTTGTTTCAATTTTTGTCCAAAATCCATAGAAATGGTGACCTATTACCAACACTTTCGAGGTCAGATGGGCCTGTTTATCTTGATGGCGATGTGCAACGGCATGCAAAGAACAGGGTACAAATTTGTTCTGTTCTTTCGTGTCTGATTACGTAACTGAACACTCGGGTGTCGTGGACCACTGTTACACTCAGACTCGCGTTGATAGTCTGTCGTTTCTGGCAGTGCCACCTCCGCGGCGATAATGTATGCACGATACATATATTTGTAGATGGGACATGACTCATACATACGGTCCTATGAATGTCAATGCATTTTCGTTGATATGTAAATGAGTTTTATTTAATATTTTAACTAAGGTTTGACCCTTTTCTGTTCTTGATAGAAACTCCGCCCGCTCTATGTTACCTACAAATTGAGTCCCATGTCGGAAATAATTTGAATTTTGAATAGTAATAATTTCCTTCCTCGAATATGTTATTTTGGTTTTTTCTTCCTTGTCGTTTTTCTTGGGCATTCAAATGTATTTCCTAGGGTAAAGTCAGAATACGGCGGCAGTTTCATTGTCTGAGGGACCAATGATTGTTTAAAACAGCATCTGAGAGCGCTGATAAAAATCACACTGCCCTCCTAACTGACTATGAATGTAAAGGAAACAAGAAAATCTTGTGATCGATCATCGCGTTTAATTAGTTGGTATTCCTTCTTCATACTAGGAAAGGCTCTGGTTCGAATCAAGGATTCGTATTTTTCCTAGTCCCTCCAGGCAGGCAAATATTTGGAAGAAGGTATTAACAGTGCATGACTATTTCCTTCCATATCCATTCCAATTCATCATTAAGAATCATCCAGTGCTATACGCCTGTATTATAGCTGCTTAAAATAATCCAGTAATAAAACGAGTTTATTGTGAAGCATACGAACTTCTACTTTCCGCAATATAATCTAAAATTAGGAAATAATGGAAACAACTTCGACTATCTGAATACCAGAGCAAATATCCGTGACGCTGGACAGCGCTAGACAGAAACGTCTCTGTGACTAATGCAGTCATAACAGTGCTTCGGTGTCTTGCCTTATTCTCTTTTGAGGAATTTGCCCGTACGTAGATCACAGCATCAAGAGATTCGGTCCATTGGAGAAGTCCTTCAAACCCAGCCCAGTGGATTGTTTTTATCACTTATCAATTTTCAATTTCACACTGAAGAAGGAAGGGAATGGCTTTTGAGAAACTTGCTTTCTTGACCGTTACTACAAAAGTTCGGGTCACGCAATTTATAAGTGGCTTACCTTACTACTTTCCTTATTTCGGACTTCATCCGTCGTTTGTCTTAAACGTTGTAAAACTCTTAGGAACTTACAAGTCTCTACGTTTCGTGAAAGGTACATTTTCCTTCGTCTTCAGGTAAAAGTAGTAGGAGAGACATCTGCTCTGTTGGATCGGTGGAGAGCTATTCCCAATCTGTTCTCAGATCGAATTATTAGGTTCTATGTGTTCTGACACCGAATTCTCATTAGAACATTGAACGTTTCTGAGCCAATTGGTCTGTCGTTAAATACTGCACAATAATAATGCAATATTAACGATATTTTATGTGCTGTTCTCTTACAAGTAGCATAGCTTTCGATTCCTGTTCGGTAGCTCCTACTTTTGTTCACAATGCTAATTGATTCTAGTGCTGGTTCTACTTCACTACTCCTTTCCCAGGTATGGCATGTTTGTTTGGCTGTCTGAAGCAGTTCAGGTCCATATTTCGTCTTTCTTCTTTCAGAGCTACATTTGATGCACTGCCATATTCATTATTTTCATTATAGAAACTATATTGCTTTTTGATTCTCACAATATGTCGTACATTAATATTTATAATTTGTTACAGTTTAGATACCTTCAGGTCTCGACGCTAACATTGCACTTCAATAACCTCCAAAACTTTCCGCTACGAGCAGTTCTTTAATTTCATAAATTAATCCTCCAACACCTAACCTAACCTCTGGTTTCTGTTTCTATCTGCGAACCTAGTTTTTCCTTTGTTTCTTGATGCCAAGTTTCTCGTCCATATCACCATGGCTACCATTTTATAATTCTTCTCCATGGTCATCCCAGTGGCCATTGCGCTTCTACTGTTGAACAACAACACACTAGTCGAAACTCATTATAATACATGAGCTGAGAAGGGAAGGCTCTAGCGAGCGAACGGGACATTACGCCATTAATCACGCGAGACGTTATGTCACGTCGACGCGCGCCTGGAACGTGCACGAAGGGGGAGGGGAGGTCTTTTAGTCAAGGAAAGTTGGATGCTCAGTTCGTGTTTTAGCTTTCTTAATTCAAAAAATATAAATAAGGTATAACACAAGGAATATACAACTTTGAATCACTGTGATAAGGCTCTCAAACCGAAACAATTTCCCACCTAAAAGACGTAACAGTTATTCATACACGATTAGATATCATGTAATTACATTCAATTGGGTCTGAAAATTGGATTTCACAAACAGAACACTGGAGGATGGCTGTCTTGTGAGCTGTCCCGCCGTGTAATCTGGTAGAACCCAGAATACAGCCATCTTCACACACTCGTTGCAATGAAAACTTCAAATCTCAACAGTAGAATTAAATTGTTATTTGCATTCGCACTGTCCGTGTTAAATGCTGATATTAGTTTCGACATCTTTCGTAACTAACACAATACTCATCTGCAACATAAAGAAAAGGAACACAAATACACAATACGAAGCGTGTAATTATAAATAGAAATGTAATCCTCTACAATTGTGAAAATTAACGATCGCGTTATGTTTGTAAGGGAAATGTTTAAGTCGTCTTTGTCCAATCACATGCTGACATTAGGCGCTACTTAGGTACATACACGTGATAGGTAACATATGCCAGTTTTACTCTTAAAACCAGAACAGTTTTTAATATAAGACGAGACGGTGAACAAGAAACGTGTAGATGAGAGGAACTTCACGATTGGGGAGGTGAGGAGGAGTTCAGACAGTCTGGAATCTCCATTTGTTTCGAATAAACGTGCTTTAATTTTTCACTATGAAGCACCGATTTAAAAATGCACAGTTCAATTTGTTACTACGTGAATATTTAAGGTTCCTTGATTGTCAGAGAATGCAAATGGGTCTGAGCGGATGAATTTTCCAGTGAGTGAAGTGGGCAGTGCGTGTCGCAATGCGATGATGTAGCCATAGTACTTCAAGCTTCTTATTTAAACGCAATCTCTCACTCTATATAGACCTATGTGCATATACAGGCACATAAACTGTATATTGCAAGCTACGTTTTTTAAGTAAACAAGGAGATAATAAAATATCAATTATGAAGCAATCCTAGAACAGAAATGAATTTCTCATTTCATGAATAAAGATTTTATTAATTATAGAATATTTGATATTCACTTTCATGAATACAAATTAAATGCTTCCTGGCTTATGTATCTGTGTATCTGTCAGTATCCTGAAGCCGAGAACGGAGATGGTTCTCGAAACGTTGGTTCTATTTCGCCTTTCAACCACCTGACACGGCCGGTAACCCTTGAAGAATTTATTATGTATAAAAATATATGTATGCACGCACGCACATACACACACATCTAACCAATATCCTCGACCGAACTTAAATGTGAATTCGACTAGGGTCAGTATTCAATCATACAAGAATTTTAAATATTTTCTTGAAATGTTCGGCACTAACACCGCATTCAGTCACTACTTCTATGGTCTGAGGTGACACTCTCATTCATTGAAGTTGGAAGTTTTCAGATGACGGAGTGTTAAATTGTGCTAGTTGTTCTTTTGAACCTTTTCCATCGTCTAGATATTATAAAATTATTAGTAATTTCCCGCCAAGAATGACAGTAGAACGTAGTAAAGGTACAGTCGTAAATGTTATCCCATACGGCCCAAAATTATTTTTAAATATAATTAGGGCGATTAACTTAATGGTTGACAATACGGGCTTGACATGGAGCAGGAACTGGGAGGTGACAAACCTATAAAAAATATTTCGTCGCAAAAACTGATGCTAAGAGACCATTTCCGAGACATTGGTGTAGATGGAACGATACTTGTGCTATCAAAGTATATAAAAGTGCGTAGGGTGTGGACTGGGTTCAACTGACTCAAAGTTGTATAGTCCAGTGGCTGGCTCTTATGAACACGATAATTAGCTTTATATTTCCCTGGGTGGGAGAATTTCCTGGCCAGCTGTGAGACTATTAGCTTCTCAAGGACTATTCTCCACGCAGTCAAAAAACAAGACACATTAAGTAAACGCCTAACGTTTCATTCATGGAACTCGAGGATGAGTGACTGGAAATTATCGGTATAAAATAATTGCCGTGACTGGTCTTCGAAGACATTGATTCAGCAGACGAGGCCAGTACGTCATACGTGTGAAAGCGGTGATTTCTGTGTGGCGCGGGTTAGGCATATAAATGTATCGGATAAAATTAGTGTTTTATCTCTCACAAAAACACTGCAAGTTTTCTCAAGTTTCATTTTCCATTCCTACCAAACGAACTTGGTCATGACATGTTTTCTCTGCAACATAACCAACATTAAGAGTCATTGTTGCCAACAGACATGGCGCATGTCTCAAACAGAAGTCAAGTGTGTGCCTTACCTACTTTTTGGTTAAAAGACTGTGAAGAACAGGTTCTTTTAACGTTTTGTAAAATTATCTTGTCACAATCTCTTTCCTTTATGTCTCGTAAAACAACACAGAACATTTAAGCTTACCGAAGCTTACGTAATAATTTTTCCTTGTATTTTATAACAATTACTTAGCACATCACTGCAAATTTATTTAAAATCTGACTTGTGTGTTAAATTATACATATTTCAGGCAATTCATATTTTATAATCTTCAATCAGAGTAAGGAATATTTCTGATGTATCCTCATTACTCTTCACATTTACTTGCACACGATTTGGAAATAAAATGTAAGAAACCAAACGAATTAAACAGGCTAGAATACTTTAAGTGAGACCGACCAGAATTTCAGATGCTGTACAAAACAACACTTAACAAACACTCATTTAATTAAAAATAGTTCAGTTCGGAAAGAAGCTTTGCTGTAAGCCCTTGAAACAGACGAAGTTTTCTCAGGTGCCTGACAAAGCGTGACGTGGTGTATCCGCTGTCTGAGAAAGCAGAGTTCAGTTTCTGTAAGGCAGAGGTGCAGAAACGCGTTCCTTCGTGGCCAAACGGTTTGGACCCGGTGACCATGAGAGAATAATAACGCATCTCAGATCTCCACCCGATGGTCCGCAGTATTATTAATGCCGAGCAGCGAAGATATTATTCAAAATTTATATTTGAAAACTTAATAACAACGAATTTCTATGTACCACTCTCTCTCTCTCTCTGTTTACTTAAAAATAAAAATCAATGTTAGAGGAGTTATTATTTATTATTATTAATATTATAATAGAATTATAACCAACAAAAGCACAATACTGAAAGGGTTATGTATGAAACGGATAAGATGAAAATTTATTAATAATCCTATATCCTGCCACACGGTTTACTGAACTATTTGTGTATATTAATATTATTATTGCCTTATTCGTGTTCTGGTTTACTTTACAAACATATGCATGCATACACACATGCATTACATATCTATATTACATAAAAATTGCATTAGCCTACTTACATACAAAATATGCACCCACACATAGGCCTATATATATATATATATATATATATACACACTCCCAGCAAATTGCATAAAAATGACCAAGTCATTCTAAACTTTCTCCCTTCGAAGCATAAATTTTGATTACAATGAATAAGCTCTCTGCTCGCACATGTTATTTCCAGCATTTTCACAATATCTATAGTAGGCTGACCACCGATGGAGATCTGGAGAATCAAGTGTAATGCGACAACCTTCGCTTTTCAACAGTTTACTTGCAGACACATTTCAATACTCAGATCAGTGTGCGAAAGGAAACTCGGACCTAGATAAAATACTATGATTGCATCAAAAGACTGTAAGGTAATTGAAATTCGTTCCTCTTAGCATATGAGCACGCTCTGCCGATGGATTGCGTAATCAGGTATGTACGGATGTGACGTCACGTCGCGTTACGCCATGATCGCACTGTTGTCGGCGGGACGCAATTCTGTAGCAGCGATGTAGTCCTCTAGACCTACTTAATGCCGGGCTCCACCCAGACATAATGGAGACTGAACAGCCCCTCCTCCGTCAAGGAAGATTCCCTGATACTCGTTGACTGACGGAGGAAAAGTAAATAAATGACTGGCTAACCATATCGGCTTGAATAACTACTTAGATAATTTAATGACTTACTAATAAGTAAGTTAGGAAAGTAATTAAGTATAACCAGACAAGAAAACAAACAGCCAACCACTAATTAAGTTGATACTTAACCAGCTAATCCAGTGTGAATAGTTGTATTTCTCGCAGTTGATAGAGTGTTGTCAGAATTGAACACCCTGTTACGTCATAAAGAGCTGGAGCATGAAATAGTGGAGTAACAAATTATACGAGCCTGCGGTTTAGCCCTTCTTTGTTTGTCAAACCGTTTCTTGAAGCGTGACGATTCCTTTACTTTGGTTAGTTTCCAAACATGTCCGATGGCTGTGTTAATCGTGAGTGAATCTCCGACGCCACAATCTTATAATTGTCACATTTTGGAGACGACTGGTCGTTGATGAATGCGAGGTTAATCGAAATTACTAATTCTTCAAACCTGCAATGAAAGGTTGCCTCGTATGTGATGGGTATCAAATCAGGAAAGTATAATCAGTAGCAAAGGCTTTAAAGTAGCAGTAAATTCCTCACGACAAGAGATCAGCTGGGCGATGATCAGTCTGGTGATAGAACTGCTATCTTTAAGCTGGGGAAATTCAGGGGAAATCTACTTGCTTTGCATTCCATACGCAGCCACAATGCTCAGTAGCGAACAAGGCGGTTGGCGTTTTACGTCCCACAGAACCAACATTTAAACCAACTAACTAACCAACCAACCAGTCACAATATATCAACTTATCAGTCATTTAACCTACAAACTATGTATCCTGGTATAATGGCTGTTCAGTCGATCAAAAATACCGAAAAAAATACGCCTGATGCATAAACGTTTATGAAGTTGTATAATTTATTTAAATTCAGTTCAATTTATTTCAACGTGTTGACTGAAAGCTGCAGGAGCCAATTACAGGGTTAACACTAAATAAATACATATAATCAATCTAAATACTTTCTTGTATCGAGAAAGTGTCGTCAAAAGAGGAATTGTTTCTGCCAACACTCCAAAAATGTAATTTGTAGCAATGATGAACCTACCAGAAGGTCTACGTCCTAATGCAGTGCTCAAGCTGAAAGTAGAAAATTATCTTATTTGATATTAGGAAGACGAATACCGATGATCATGTTGATGATGATCTAGCAGTCAAGGCGTTTGCCCCTCGTTGACCCGTTCAGCGCAATGGAATTTGCTTTGATATTGCGTGATGCTACCTTGGTCTTAAGACCTGGAGGAACGAGATGGCTTGAGAGGTCTGTGTGCACAGAAGGATAATAAAATGGATGTTACATAAATATGAGGTTAGAGTCTCAACTGGATTCATCTGGCTCATAATATGATCCAGTAGCATTCTCGTAAACATGAGCCTTCGATTACCATAAAAGACAGGGGATTCGTTGGCTGCCTTAGTGTGTTGACTTCTCTTGTACATGGATTTCACAACAAAGTTGAAGAGTACAGCATAACACAGCACTGCAGACGTTCCACATCTGGAATCCCCGTCTCTTACAGCTCCTCAAATGTTTCGCGTTTGAAACGAATGCAGGTCTTGACAACGTCCTCTTAGTACGGACCGTTTTCGGCAAAGCCTTACAGAAATATTCCGTCCGACTGTCTACAGACTCAGGTTCATTTAGTAATGAGATGACCCTCGACCTACAGAGGGGTCATGTTACGGCTGTCCAATCACGTGACGTAATCAGGCACCGTGGCTAACTGACCGAGACCACACAATTGAGCCTCCCTTTCCACCCCCTTGCCGCAACATCTCTTTAAGTCACATTCATAAAAAGGATAATGAAATGTTTTGTGTCCATTTCCATCCAGTTGAAAGCAAATTATGACTTCAGAAAAGATACAGTGGAACAGTGTTCGTGTTGTTAAAACGAATGCAAGGCTTACTCGTCTCCCACGCTTTTTTTATTAATTTCTTCAATTTTCTTGGAAGGTTTGATGCTTATTATGAAACAGAAAGCGGAAAGGCGACAGAGTTAATATCATAACACTTCTTAGCGGTGCATCTCAAGGTTTTAATTATCTCGTGTTTCCACCTTGGACTGGATAAACTTCATTTTGTTTTCCCCACAAACTTGAACCTCTTGACTGTTTACTGCTTTATTTTATGCAGCTATTTCAACTATTGAAGTTTTGAAGGCTCAAGTGATGCACTGTAGGATCTTACGAAACGTCGGCGTAAAGCCACAGTGAGATGCACCAACCTACAAGCCCACCATTTACAGACCCACTGCCGTGAAATCTGAAATCTTTTATATGTCGTAAAAATTTCTAAATATTTATTTAAATCCACTTGTAACATCCCGTATCCACTAACCGAACTTATTTAATGTGGATAGTTAACTTTGCTCATAATAATTTTAAAAACTGTATTAGCTGCCCATGAGTAATTATTGGTTTCTTGTCTTTTCAGGTAAGTTCCGACTACTGGCTGTGGGAAATGGAAACTCCGGAAAATATGTAAGAAATAAGCAAGCTCTGAATGTCACAAAACTGAACACGAAAACTTTTTTGTTGCGTGACGTACCTCTTCGTTTTGGTGCCTGCCCTTTTGAGGTTTGCCGTCTTTGAAGTCTGTGGAGTACGTAATTCTAAAAGAACATCATTTAATTTATTACTCAGAAGAAACTATTCACCAAATTCAACTTGAAACCGTGGATAAATTAATTATTGCATTTCGAATTGCTTTAAATGTAACACAAATTTACTGGAACCGATTGCGACATTTTACACTAACACTAGACCTACAGCGTTTGGAAATTCAGACTGTTTTTTTTTTAGATATTCTGTGTTTCCGAAATTTAAAAGAGGTGCTCACTGCCTCATCGCCCTGTTGATGGAGGCAGCAAGTACCTCTTAAACGTACTGTTAGATTACATGGCACAACAACTCAGAAGACAGCCATGTTACTTTGTTCCTTCCTTGGATGTCAGAACTCGCTGGCTGCTGCAAGGAGACTGTTTCGCTGTTTGCAATGAGGTAATCAGCAGTTGTTATCAGCACTGCAATGCCAGCCTCCGCATCTCGTGCCAGCAATGCTGACCCAAGTCACGTGTACTCATAGTATACTCTGCGTGGGGTAGAATATTTAGAATGTCCGAGGAGCGAAACTGACGTTAACTGTGGTGAGGGCCTAATATTGCTCATATGTATCAGAGGTATATAGTCTGCACTAAATCCCGGAACTCGAAGGCTAGACCCTCTGCATAGAAAGCAAGTTCCTTGCAGTTAGATTACTTCCTCATTGCCTTAATCAACGATGTTAATTTTATCACTTGTTTTGGCGTTCATTATTTCAGAATTCTGTCCCAGAGTGGGTAAGAGTTCAGCACAAATAATGGCTGACTTTTTAATAGTTATTAAATTACTTAGTACTGTAACGGAAAAGAGCTGTCTTTCATTAGAGGTGAAAACAATTTTTAAATGTTGGGTACGTACATGGACGTAACTGTATGCCTTGCAAAATTATGCTCATGATTCGGTTAAATTTCATATCAAGCAATGTCAGTATTTTCAGGTATTTGTAAGTATTAATTTATGTCACAGAATTATACTTTTACTAAAACAAAAGCTGATGACTTCACTAGTATCATTGTATGGAATGAGGTTCTAGCATAATTAACGCAAACTTGAACCGCTGAACCTGGTTCTGTACCATTTAGCTCGATTCTTCCCAACAACTTCATAGCTTTTATTGTAGTCTACCTAATATTTTAAGACCACAACATAATATTTGCCTTTCAAGGCAGTGTCACACAAGTTTCAGAATTGACAAGACTGACATATGTATGCGTTTAAATAATAAAAAAGATGCTGCTAAGCGGACGTAAAACTTGCTGCTTCAGTTTTTGATATTATCTGCACAAATAGTTTCGTATTTAATTACAGAAGCGGCAAAATGGAATGAGAGATTAGGCCCACTTGCATTTTGAATTTCTGTTTGCAAAACTGAAATACTCAAAACCAAAAGGGCTATAATAAGCTCTTCGTATACTCGGTTTACAGTGGTCTGTGTGCGCCATTACATTACGCGTTATACTTCATCAACGCTGGATTATTTACAGGAATCTCAATCATTCTGGGCGAGTATTTGTATCCTCCACTGTTTACAGGAATCGTAATGACTATGCACAGTTCGTTCGCGCAAAGTCAGAACCCGTAGGGTTCTATCTTGAAGCAGCTTTAGCACAAAACAGGCATAAAGTACCAGTCTTTAGTCCTGCAAAGCTGAAGCAAGCCTGAACAACTTACAAAGTTGAAATTGTGGGCTTAAAGCTAGAGAATATATTTACCGATTTTCATCAAACTTGGCATTGTTATTTCGTGAGTTCAGGTAGAGATCAAAGGAGGGTCAAAACTTCGAGAAAAGAGAAGTGTTATTAGTTCCACTCCCTCAGAGATCGGCGTCGAGACCAAAGTTCTCTGTTTCGAGGAGGAGATTAAAGTACCAAAAGCCACAATACCGAAACCTGTCCAGAATTGGAGTCCTGATGACGGAGCGTTACGTAGCTACAAAACTAAGCACAAGAGAAGAATGGCTCGAGACAAAATTTGTTCGTTTCGGAGAGGAAATTACATTAACTATGGCCACACATTCGCAAACTGTCCCAGGTTCGATTCTCGGTAAATATTCTTGGGTTTATGGATAATTATTTCTACAACATTCAGCGATATGTGACACTCAGGGAGACATACGAAACCACGAAGAGAGATAAGCCCCGACAATAGGTGTTGTGACGCCGACAAAAGATATATT
>NW_019059661.1:1067586-1082657 GCF_000696155.1 Zootermopsis nevadensis | reverse complement strand
ACGACGCTGACAAACCGATGCCCAGCGTTGTGATTCCTCTCTCGCGACGCAGGCTCAGAACAATCAAATGAAGCCAGAGGTCTTGGGAAGCGATATGGCAAACCGATAAGGAGCGTCGCGCGCCGATAGCCCCGACGTCGAAATTACACGCCATGTTTAACGCAGTCTAGCCTAAGGATGCGATCCGACATGACGCCGGAAAACCGACGGACAGCGTTGCGACGACTCAGAATTCCAAATGATGCCAAGAAAAGCCTCAGGATGTCACAAGGTACGATGCTTGCAAACCGATGCCGAGCGCCACGTCTATCGGCGCGACGTCACAAGACAATTTTTTTGAAAATGGGCAAAGGGATGCCAACGGGCAAGAAGTAGGAATTCTGATAAAGGTGTGAGGCCAGCTCAATCAAGGGCCCAATAGATACGGTTTCTGTTCTTTCCTTTCTACCTAGTACTCGAACACAGGACCCTTTCCTTGGGGTTGCAGTCTCTGTTAGTGCAATCTCAGCGTCGAAAGAATAATTTCGACCTTAGCTGTGTTCTACCGCCAGTTGTTTCCAAGGTACGCCCACAGAAATCATTTTCATAGGAACTGGAACCCAGGGCAGATTTTCTTACTATCGTGTTCGTTTCCGAACTATAGGAATCATCTTCTCTAGGACTCGAACCCATGAAATTTTCTCCGACTTTTAACGTTCCAAAAATCCGTTTCTGTTTCGAAGTAATTAGCACAGAACGTTTGGTACAAATTGTTTTTCCAATTCGCGAGCTGTAGGTGAGCATACATGCACACATACCCACAAATTTCTTTTTGTGTATGAGATAAAGTATTCAGGTCTTTGTTTCACAGTTACATAGATGAAATTCACACACTGGGCCGCGTGAGAGCCCGGTCTTGTTTGGAAAGTCACTATCGTCGCTTACTGCAGCTGAAGATTCATTTCAATAAAGAAGCCGTTATATCTTCCCTCGATATAGTGTCGCTGTGCGTGCAGATAAAGCTAAATTACAGCTTTGTCAGAGGTCATAGAATTTCATATATACATTGATGGTGAAGTATCGGACTACAGATTAAATTAAAGACTGTTCTAATTTAAAATTTATCTCACAAGCAGAAAAGTGAGAACTGTGATTTAGTTTCAAATATCATATCAGTTCTAATGAAGGATGGGAAATTACAAAGAAATATACGGAAACTAAGGAGAAGGCTCGCGCTTTCCCACTTCTGTTTACTCTGTCGGATAAAAGGAGAAAAATTTTGTAGCCCAGATAGAACCTTTGCCTCTTATTTTAAAATTCGGGTATTGTTATTTGCTTATTATGCTGTCTAGACTCGTTTTGAAGAAATACACCGTTTTCATCTTCCGAAACGTTGATAGCTACCTACTAGTCCACACGACACCATAATCCAGAAGAACAGCGTCTTATTCTTTGCATCTTAACGCATCTACAGTTAAGTACAAAGACAGTGGAACATCCGTTCTGCCCCAGGCCTGCCTGAAGTCCTCAGTCTTCGTCAAACAAACTTCCTGCATACCACAAAGGAGCCAACGTTGCTGTGATACGGTATCACATCATTAATACCATAATTTCCTCTGCTTCTCCGTACAAATTAAAGTGCACAGCAATGCTTGCATCACAACAAAGCGACCACGGCCTACTTATCCACCATTTCAGTGAAAAGGGGCGAAACAGAAGACAAGATGAAGAAGGTAGAAAGAAGAAAAAAGTCCGCAATTTTGCTTAACCCCGCGCTCTGACCCTTCATTAAGAACAAGCACAGGTAGCTGAGTTTCCCACAAGAAAAGTCGCACAGTTAATTTGCGTGTCGCCATATTGTGTTGTTGTGGTGCGCTACTCTCTGACCTCGACTCAAGATGGCGGCCTCTACATGGGGACGGTCAAAGCCCTCACAAAAGGATCTCGCAACATCATACCCAACTTCCGGCGTCTGCACCAGCTGTTAATGACGACGATATCAGTTTGTAACCTGAAAGTGGGCTGCCTAGCGGATACATTTACCCTGTTCAAGAAACCCAGCGCCATGTACGTAGGTCGCTATTCCTGTCAGCCAAATTACAATTGACGTGAAAAATCTCTGAAGGGCTAGACGTTCTTCGCTACAGTTAGTGGCTTCAATCGAAATCTTTAGCTATGATACTATTTCGGGAACCCGCAATTCTTGGTCACACGTAACAAATTTTAGATTAAAACATTTTCTTTTGTATAGGAACAGGTTAATGAGATGTGTATTAATTTCATACTAATTGGTGTCGTAATTTATTTTCGGAAGTCGTGGTTCAAATTAAATATTCATGCCAGCATAAGATCTCTTGAGTAGGGGAACTATACTATTCCACTAAACAATTCTTCTTTAAAAGAAAAAATCCTTGTATGAGATCTGAGGTTCTCGCGGCGGTGAAGATGTCGATATTGATCTTCTGGACAGTCGGTAGATGCCAACATTCTAGAAAATCACGCTGCCTGCAACTTCAGGATTGGCAGTGTCTTCCTCCACAAATCCACTTAGCGTTGCTAACCAGAAGACCAACATCGAGGAAGAAATCTTTGTTGCATTTGTCTGTAACCGGCTAGTTCTCACACTAGTAAAATCTCTCGCCCTACAAGACATATATTTGCTTTAATTAAATTAAACCATCCAGCTGCCTGCTTTCTAAACCTGACAATTAACGTTTCATCTTTTCAGCGTAGTTTTATGTCGGGCATTGTCTGATATACACTTCGTCCCGCTGTGTTCGGTTCTACCCAGCAAGGTCAAGACCTATACAAAATATTACTTAAAAGTTAGAAATTTAAACTTTAGCTTTGCATGAGATTTGTTCACAGTCTTGAGAGGCTGTGAACATATCGATTGTGGCGGTCTGGGTTGTAACGCAGGGTCACGCTGAAGACGGAAGTGGTACGTTCCATAGGGACATTGGTAACCGCGTACAAGACTACACGGCGACACAACTCAGTACAAACGATCGATATCCAACTCCGTTAACTTAACAACTTCCTCTTTTGTTCGTGGGTTTATAACGCGAAAACATACAAACTGACGTGTACCTGTTGATGTTAGGTTCTGTTGCTCTCCTACAAGGTGAAATAAGCCGAATTACAGTGACAGACGTGTCAAACTTCGTACCAACATTTCTGAGGCCATGTTCCAGTTATCTTATTACTAATTGCCATCACTGAGTTGCAATGGAACCATTTCAGAACGAGTTACAACATTGCATTTCACTGCTTTAATCTGATGGTTTCGTTTCTATGCGTGGGCCACGTTCCCATACCCACAGCATACATACAGTAAAGCCCCATTGTTCCGCGTAGGAACATCACTCCACTTCTCAGATCGTCACCTCGCCACTTCAAGATACATCTCCGTGCATCAGTGCCGTATGTCACCAGTATCCGAACTGGCACTTTTCAGTTAAAATACAACAAGCAGGTTAGCTCACGCGATTCAAAGATAGATTTATATTACTGAGATACATCGTTCGAATTTTTGGGATGCGCATCGCTGACCTGGTTGATAATTTTAGAGACTGTTTGTTCCTCTAGGCTAATACCCGTGCAGTACCTTCGAAAATACGTCTACTTTATTTCCGATTATTTTTCGTTTACAATGTGCATAACCTTTGCAGTTGATACAATGCCATTACATAACACAGCAATTAAGTACGTCGAAAAATTGGCCTATGAGTCAGAGATAAGCCTATTCACGTCCCTCCTTATTTTTCATCTTTGTCCTCACAACACTTATCATCTCATCTCTTCTCTTCTCTTCTCTTCTCTCATCACGTATCACCCTAATTTTTTTTTCTATTTTCCTCTCTTCTCCTCCTTCCATGTCATATACAATATTACTTCTCCCCTCTCTTCCCTCTCTATTTCCACTCTCTTCTCTTATTCCTTGCACTATACTTTCTTCTTTATCTCTCCACTCTTAACGTTTCCTCTCCCCTGTCTTCCTCCAAACACTTCTAATCCACTCTACTGTTTCCTCTGTCTTCCTTCCTCTCTCCTCTTATGCTCGTTTATCATCTCTATAATTCTATTCCATTCTTCCTTCACTCTTGTCTGTTTCGTATTCAGGGGATCCAGGTTTTATTCTTCTTCCGGCGATGGGCTCTCCTGACATTTAAAATCATTCTACTCTGTCCCTTCACTCAAATTATAGGACTACAGGTCAAAATAGGCCAGATCGCTTTTTTCATATTTTCTCCAAGTAATCACTCACAATAACACTACCGTTTGCCGCTGTGGAACGAATTGAGTTAAAAGGCCGTCGTTAAATAAACGAAGATCCTACAAGTAACTTCTTCGAAGATGGCCTATGAGAAATTTTGGTACTGGGAAGATATATCGTATATGTGACGCGCATTTTATCCGTCACTGGTGATGCAAAGTTCTTACCAAATTGGTTCAATCGTCGTTGGAATCGTTGTGAAAGCAATTGCACATCGCAATAAAAGTGATGTATCACCTCCTTCATCAACTTGTCGGAAGACGAGTGTTGGCACTCTATACATGTCTAGCTATTCTGGTCTCGGCCGATGACAAAATCAACCTGCAATAACGCGTGTGGAAGATAATCACGGAATTCTTGCCAGACCTTTTATGGAAGGAAGAATATACTGGACAGATTTACAACAAACTTGTTTCTGTTGGTGAAAATAATTTAAACTGATACAAACTGTTAAATAATATTAGATATTTGAGTTAGCTCCCTGTGCAGCTGAAGCCCTAATATTCCTGTGGGACTATAAACCAGCACAGACTACAGAATGGTACTTGGTTAATCCAGTAAACTGAGGATTCGGAGTTAGACAACTTTTTACAACAAAGCAGGTGAAGTCGGCTGTCTTCTGGGTTGTAGCGACGTGTAGTCTGGTAAAAGATTGCCAGGGTTTCAGAGGTCCTTGTCACTCATCACCCTATTGATGAGAGCATCAAGTACCTCTGAAACGTTCGTAAATTTCTACCAGAATACACGGCGCTACAACGCAGAAGACAGCCAGCTATCTTTGGCGCCAAAACTCTTTACATATATTTTTATGATACAAATGAGCCTATTTGTTGTATGTTTCATGCCATTACAACTTAAAAAAATTGTATTCGTATTAAGTAGACTGAAACCATTTGTGACATCACATGGTTAACTTACGACAGCAATTTCAAATGTAATACTGACTACGAAAATAACGTCAAAATAACAAGCAAAATACGACTGACAGTAACAACAAAATTCCGTCCAGTATCTTGAAAATCCAGCGTATTTCATCCTTTGAACTGATTATGAATTTTTATCCGTCTACTGATACTAATAATATTAGACCTTTTGCTATTAATTGATAAAACTCATCGACTAATCAGTTAACAAACGAACTTTAATCATCGATTATTTTGACCCTTCTAATATCCTGCTAAAAAAACTATACCTAATGCCATTAAATTATGGTTTTAGTAAGCTACAATACGGATAGAAATTAGATATTTTGGACCGAAACTGAATTCAAAACAAGTTTATTACAGGTGAAATTTGCAATTAATAATCAGCACTGCGTTGATTCTCACTTTAAGAATCAAATCATGTAATAGTTTTACATAGATTAACAGATGCGTTTAATTCCTTCCATTTTGATTTTGCGCACTTCTGCTTTAGGTCACTTATACATTAATGGTTTCACCGTAGTTTTCCAGTTTCGAGAGGCAAGATACAATATGGTTTCTAACGTGGGAGCAATTTTGCGACCTCTGTTAATAATAATACTGCAACCTGCCGTAGGGGCCGGGTCAGGGACCGCTCGCTAAAAGCGCATAGCCAGTCTTTCTTGTCAGAGCACAGTTCCGGATTCTTGTGTAGGTACTCCTTCTCTTCCTGTACAATGAACTTATATGTATCCTTTTTCACACAAAAATGCTGGACAATGTGGGAACATGTTACAGTTTGAATGTCCAGATTTTACAAACAATATTGTTCTGGCTTGTTGCTTAAAATTTATCTGCATTATGTGTTAACGTTCAACCCAGGATCTGAATATGGTGCTTGAGTTCCAATGGCTGTATTTGATAATGGGCTCGTTACAGTTGTAGTGATTTTCGACTTTCATGCAAGAGAGAAGCGTTCCAACAACCGCGCATACGCGTGGTAAGCGCGTTTTCAATGCCATTTGTTAAATTGGTGTAATCTCATGATACTCTAGCATATGGAAAAATGCTTGATTCATAAAACGAATATTATTTTGGACACTGTGATGCAGAGAAACATGACGTTTCGGAAGTTGGCCATGTTGAAATAAGGATTCTCGTTATGATAACGCTGTCCTGACGCGTGACACTGGACATGCGTGATATCGTGACGTAACTGCGGGGAATCACAGCTGTGAGGCTGGTTGAAAGAATGCTACAAGACTGGTCATTCTCACCGAGAATTTCTTTCCTCGCCTCAACTGGCTTCACACAACTGTGTTTTACAATGCTAGATGGCCGAACGAACACAAAAAAGAGTGATCAGTCACGTTGCAAAGTTGATGGTCAGAATTTGACAGAAAATCCTGTTTTAGGCCGTTATCTAAAATTTATGTATAGTTTGTGATAAACGTGAATGCAAAATTGTAATATAGTACACGAATTGTGAGCATTTAACATATATTTTCTCCTCACATATTTCAAATTAACTGCGAACCTACATATTTCCCTCTTGATTCGCACGCGTTAAAAAAGTTACGAAAACACAATATGATGGAATTATCAGATGCCCTAATTATGATAATTTACCAGAATATTTTATGTCAGGCTGATTTACAAAAACCTGAATTCTGAACACCGACACGTGCCTTCTAAATGGGTGACGCTAATGCTCAACAAATTGTTGACCTGGAAGGGAGTTAAGATGTTTTAAGGGAGCCAAGATACTCTCAGATAAAGAAGATCAGAGCAGTAATTAACCTGCACAAATAAAAGGCTCCCACGTGATATCATGGACTTTCTTCACTTCCAGCTGGCTGAACCCAAATACGTTCTACATTTTTAAGCCCTCAAAGCTTCTCTCTTATTCTCACGCTTTTATTTAAATTAGACTGCTAAACTGCTACAAAGAAAATCAGGCTCTCTAAATTTTTGCTTCAGTTACTGTGAAGACAAAAATGTATCTTAGATTAATGAATCCAAATAGGAAACTGATACAGATCTGGTAAACAGATAATCATGAAGTATGCATGATTAGGCTTAGTTGCCTATATCAACCCCAATTTGTCTTCATCGTATTTTGAAGCTGTCAGGGTATATAATGTAATATAATTATAATTGAAGATTTCTGTCTTCTGGGTTGTTGCGCTGTGTAGTCTGGTAGATGTTAACCAACGTTTCAGAGGTCATACTGATAGCCGTGATGACGGAGGCAGTATGACCTCTGAAACGTTGGTAAATATCTACTAGACTACACAGCGCAACAACCCAGAAGACAGAAATCTTCATACTCACCGCCGTGAAAACCTAAAATCTTACATAATTATAATTATTAATAATATATTCCATTATACCGCATTGAAATATTAAATCTCAAATCGTATATATTATCAAGTACTCAAATCAGATGCGGAATAAACGATCAATCAGTTAAGAAAAATCTGTTCTGTTATAACTGTTATAATAGGTATAACTGTTAACGCCTCTTTATTCCGCTACTTAAACGTCTTCTGCTGTGAATGGATCTCAGAATTTGATTTTGGTAAAAGAGACCGCCATTAGACTCAACAAATCTTAACCACTCCGTAATAATCGTAACGAAATATCATTTTATTGCGCGATTCTACCCTCGACTTACAGTGCTGCCCCTTGTCAGTTGGGTGCGACTACTTGTATGACATCTGCAGGCCGTAGGCTTGCCCACGAAATTACAAGACGTGTCATGCCACTCCTTATGACTTCCCAATTCTCTACAATCGCAACTAACCCCATGAAGCCTGACGATCTACTAGAGAAAGTTGCCGGTGAACTGACTGATGGTTGACTTAGTTATCCGCCCAAAATCAGCTGTCTCCACTCTGTACATTGGGTGGGGGAGCATTGCAAGCGAGAATGCTGAGAATGTTTCATGCTTCCCATAACATGACATGGCTTTATTGGGGCTGTTCACGCAACTTCCGCCATTCTTCAACATCTGACGGTGTTTTAATTACCCTCTGCCAACACGTCAGTATTATGACTCTCACCTCATCGCAAGAGTGACACACGTGCAAAGCCAATTAACCACAGCTCTCAATAACCTCATGTTGCTTCATCAAATTCATTAGTGGACTTTTTATAATGCTCTGGAATCCTTTCTCTATTATTACCATTAGAGTTGGTGACATTGCTTCCTTTTGTGTAGCAGAAACCTAATTTTTTCGCAATACTGAGAACATGTTACTAAAACAAGTGCGAATCCTGACCACGTGAAGAATTTGTATGTACTTTTCCTGTACTAAGAAAAACTAGCTGGTTTGTAAAGTGTAGAGTACTTTCATGGGGGAGGAATATTGTATTTGTGCATTTAGTCATAAATTGTAGCGGCAGCCGCGTTGGCCCGGCTAACAGGGCGAACAAAGTTAACACGAAAATTCTGCCTAAAAGTCTGACAATTCTCTTTCTGCAGAGAACATACGACACGAGAAATTTGTCTTCCTCCAACAAGAATATCTACCGCCTATTAGTTTCACAGATAGTAACAAGCCTGTTTACTTGAAGTAGCATAATCTATTTTAAGCTGTATGAAACCTCTACAGTGATGAGTGAATGAATGAGTCAATGGTCTGGAAACATGGAAATGACATGAGACTTCAACGCAGAAATAAGACAGAAGTAATGCTGTAAGATACCTATATAAAATAACCCATTTTTCCGGACTTTTTATCCAGATTTGAGACTATATAGTTATATGTTAATATCTCAAGCTCATAACAGCAAAGGTAGTTAAGCTAACAGTTAATAACTTCACTCTCGAAGATTTAAGTCTTCTGGGTTGTTGCGCTGTGTAGTCTGGTCGATGTTTACCAACGTTTCAGAGGTCATACTGTGATGAATCGCCCTGATGATGGAGGCAGTATGACCTCTGAAGCGTTGGTAAACATCTACCAGACTACACAGCGCAACAACTCAGAAGACAGAAATCTTCATACTCACGGCTGTGGAAACCTCAAATCATACATAACTTCCCTCTCGTCCTTTTACCAGGAACAATTATACAAAACAGCGACATACTTGAAAATACAGAGCTAACAATAGTAGGCTATCAAACAAGTTGAAGACTAAGTTATGCGACATTTTCCCAGTTCATTCCCACGTAACAATGGCTCTTATCGTATTTTGTGCGGGGAAAGTAGAAAGTTAAACGAACTGGCTTCTTGCAGAAATTCTGTCATATGATCACAGGCTCGGAAGCTCGCGTGTCGAGTCTGGGCTGCTGAATGAAGACGACCCCTGCGCTCTGCCCCGAACACAGCCCCTTCTCCGTCTTCAAGCACTTTTTCTTCCTGATTCATACGACATATGACAATCTTTACTGAAAATGTGCACGCTTCCTTCTTTTGCACTTACAGACAGTCTTACTTGTAGCCTACAGTCTTTGTCTACCAAGATAAATAAACCGAGATCCTACACCTCATCCCAGTCTTCAATACAACTGTCAGTCAAGTTTTCAAAATTTTTAACAAACCCAGTTTCTGCAGCTTTTATCTCGCTTAGTTTTCTATCCATAAAACTCTACACCCACATCCTTACGGATCTAGTTACGACGTTAATTACACTTCGGCCCAACCCATATTTTACCACCTGTCGTCTGAAATCAGAAATATTACTAGAATTTATGCAGGTGTTTAAAAAAAACACATCTCATAATTTATTTCTATTCTCCAGAGAGAAATTAAATCGATTCCCCACATTAAATTTGTTTCTTAAAATTTACAACTGTAACAAATGATTGCTTCCATTTCGTAAAAAAAATTAGTGAGATCTGGGGTTGCCACGGTGGTGAAGATGTCGATTTGTCCTTCTGTGTTGTGACGCCATGAGTCCACACGACGTCACAACCCAATAGACCGACACCTACAGAATTTACAGTGATAAAGTTGTCTTCCTGCGTCATTATGTAACAACGTAGCTTGCAAGCTTATAGATGCTATTTATCGTAAGCGTTTGAACTGGTTCATAATTAGGGGATTCGATGATCACGTTATTTAGGAAATTTAACTTCAGGGGAACCGAGTTAAAATTACTATCTGTGCGGATATTATTACAGTTATGAATAGGGTCGAACTACAAACGTCTTTTCACTTCATTGCGAAACATCTTGTCTCATACGTGTCTTTACTTTCCACTAAAGGAACAAATATGTCGATCCCGTGACCGTTTAACTCTAGATTCGCAAGGATGTAGACCTCTGAAACGTATGGTTCGCTGGCTTGACGTTTGGTTAGGGTATAAATGTTTCTGCGTATTTTTATGTTTCTCCTGTAAACGAACTATGGTATTCAATTTTTGTTATCGTGCATAGCAATTTAAATACAAATATGTATTAGTGTTAAAGGAGAAGATTCAATTTATCTGTAAAAGATTCCTACACAAATTAATTTAGTTTTAGTACGTACTTTTTAATTATATGTTTACGAGTAAATTAATTACTGTTCTCGAAAAAATAATGTCTTACAATAAATTGACCACACTCCCTCTAATAAGTTCTACCACCTCTGAGCAGGATTTAGGAAAAACAGATCTTCGATAAGAAGAGGGCAAGGGTCAGGCTGTAAAGCAAAGAACAAGAAGTAATTAAGTCTAATAGAAACGGTAGAATTGAGGAATGGGGCTCATACACACACACACAAACACGTGTGCATTCGTTTTAAAATAAATCCATCTATACAAAATGTCAGCGCGCGTGTAAAATTAAACGTTCTTAAACAAGATCAGTAAGGAAGGGTTCGATTCAGGTGCTGGTAATTTTTAGACTCCCTCACCATCTGCGCTACCTGGGAACATTCATTTTAGAGCAGTT
This sequence comes from Zootermopsis nevadensis, assembly GCF_000696155.1. Next base: position 1,071,619 of record NW_019059661.1, on the reverse strand, counting down.
TTGTGTGCTTCATTACTGACGCCTGCAATAAGAGAAACTACCAAACATCTCGCTAGAATGTTTATCACATTGCCCTGATGATGAAGGCAGCAAGTACCTATGATACGTCTGTAAACGTCTATCAGGCTATATGGCGCTACAACGCACAAGACAGCCATCTCCTTATCACAAGCGTTGGAAGTCCCAGGTCCGAGTCTCGACCTGGGAATCCCAATCACACCTGAATCATTTCGTCAATTTCCTCAGTTTCTCCCCACAAATTCTCAGATATCCTTAAAAGGGGCCAAAACTTAATTCACATAATAATGTTAAACAACCTTGAGAAATAAGCAAAGAACAGCGAGGAAATTGTTCCTGATCTACTCGGTAATACAAGTTCTCCTCTTAGCACCATATTCTTTACTGTGGCAGTAGTAATTTTATATCAGGACTGAAATACTAAATTTTATACGTAGAATCATGTCACACTTTAATTCTTTTGGATTTTCAGGTAATAATATAACGCGGTCTGCTAATTGTTATTTTTAATGTGTTGGCATTCGATAACAAACAACTAGAACCAAAAGACTGCATTTTGAAAAGACTCTCTGTGGAATTATTATAATTTACGATAACTTTCATGTCTTGAAACGTACAGTCTAGTAGAATTATAATACTTATGAACGGTAAGATGAGATCATTGTACTCTAATCGATCATACACAGTAATATCACCCGTTAACAAATATTGCAATTTATTATAGCCTAGTAAAATTCAAGAAACAATAAAATACACGTTAAGCCACTTCTGCATTTATACGAGCTCTAGTTAATTACAAATAACACACAACAATAACAGTAAGACTAAGTACTTTGCACCGTGAGAAACTTTTAGACTCATTATAATGTCATATTCCCGTCATAACTTCCCATGTTAACAAGAGAGGATTTTTTCTTTTATTATATTACACTACTATCTGCAACTTCTACCGTGGCACAAAATGACATGTAGAAAAGGCGTGCTTGTATTCAGATCGTCCTGCCAGTCTTTCTGTGAAATGTGAACATCGCAAACACATCACCTTTAAACTTGCTGATTTTGATCTTGTTACATTTACGTGTTTTGAAGTGTTTTTAATGTACAATTATCTGTTAGCATATCTTATTTCATTGAAATAGCATGTCTTACATCGACGATCATTCAAAATAATTTTCGACACAAATGTGTTTAATCCAAGGGACGTACTATTTAGTGTATGATTTTATTAGAATATATTTATGTTAATCAGTGAGGATATACATATAATATTGACTTAAACACCCACTTGTGATGTGGTGACCCAAGAACAATGCACGGGTGTTGGGTTGTGTTTACTGACATCGTAAACAATCTTTGAAAATAAAGTGACGTAAGAAGTGATGATGAAGACTTGAAATGTGTGACATTCCACTACTGTTATGATACGTATTGTGCAAAGTGAATTTTCCTGAAATGGAATCTGAACTCGATTTGGAGCTAACTCCATCGGGAGACGATATTCGTAAGTATTTACCTGCTTGCTTGTGGTTATTACTTGGTTATCTACAGTTTAATTCATTATTATGATTATTAACATCATCATCATCATCGCTGTATACGTAGTGAAGCCTATTTCAGTACAAGGTGGTAGTTAGTCACCTAGTAAAAAAATCGAAAGGTTCAGTACCGTATTAACAAAATTTCTCCACTTAACTACATTATCAGGCATATGAATCCAGTGTACAAACTTGCTTCCTCTTTCCTGAATACCTAGTTTAATATTATCCTCAGTCTATGCCTAGGTCTCTCAAGTCGTTTATTCTGCTAAGAGTTTTCTAGTAAAGTGTGTAGATGTAAACTTTACTAAGTACGCAAGGATCTTAAATCCCCGAGACGTATGAGTCTGCTGCCACATTTCATAATTGATAAGTGACTTTAAGTTTATGCGTTAGTCGTATAGGTCTAGACCTATTCGATGGGTAGAATAACTGTGAATTTGAAAGGATGTGAAAATAGTAATGACCTACCCTTTAAACCACCATGACAACGACACGTACCAACTTATTTAACATTCAGTTACTGTACCGTTCGCCAATAAAGAGCATTTATTGTGTTGTATGATTCTGAGAATAAGCTAACATACTTTCCTCAATAGCATTAAACAGTTGGTCCTTGTAAAGGAGACGTGGTGTGTTTTCTTTGCAGTATGGACTGAATTATTAAATATTATTTAGATAAGAGTAGTGCTTCAAATGGTTAAAGGCACTGGCTCAAAATCTGCATTGCGGGACTGAAAAGAAACCACGTAATCCCCCAGTTATGAAGGACACGTTTTGAATTTGGGTGCTTCACAGTACGAAGCATGAGTAACTAATACAAACTGAGTGTCTGTATCTTATTCATATTAAGCAGAAGAATATAAATCCCAAAAGGAAAACGAAACTCGGTAAAACTTTATTTATACCTGATTCGATTCTAACAACTGAAGCATTACTTCGGCTTTCGGGAATAAGCTCCGTACAGCGTTGAAGCGTTTCCATTGTTTCGGAAAACATTGTACTTGCTATCTTCAAGGCGGCTTGTTTCCGAAGCCACATATTAAAATTAAAATACCTAGAGAATATGTGTTTTAGGAAGTCTCATAACTAATGTCTGTAGTGAAAGTAGGAATTTCAACGAGAATAGTAAGTATATACTGTCACGTAGTATTCTTAACCAGACTGTACATGTAATTCAATGATTTGGTGTTTGGATTTTGGCTCCTGCACTGTTCCTGCAGAGCTCTGCAAGCGATTCTCCAGGCGTGGTCACGTACGGAGTGTAGTGGACTGGAAAATACGAGACACGGCCCTCTGGATGGCTTCCTTCTTCGTCACCCGCAGAAAGCAGACCAAAGACGTTCGTACATTCCTTGGAAAACAACTGGGCAGTCTATAAACGAATTTTACGTATAAAAACTTCCGAAACGTAAATGTATCGCGTAGTTAGGTCAACCGTTGGGGTACTTAACGCTGATTAGGAAATGATTATTGTTATGGTAAACTGGAAATAAATGGGGTGACGAAGCTAGTCATAGCACATTCCACGTCATTCATCTGAAAAACTTTATAAAACCACAAACATTTGTTTTCCGATTATAATCCCACTGATGTTTCAATAAACGTAAAATTCTGCACTGGATCCGACTGGACTCGAACTCGAAACGCTCTGAACCACCAGGTCCCGTCCAATTTCCATCGTCGTCTCAGAAAGGCTTTTTTGCGTTAACAGCACAGCAAGCCTAATTCTATACAGCGTACGAAAACATTTGCGGCGACCTTTTAAATGCCATGACCCTGGCTTAAAATGTGTTATCTTGGACTCATTAACGTAACAGTAGTTATCAGAACCTCGGCCCACGGTCGCCTTGTCGCAAACAAATTATTGGTATTTGTTGAAGTTCTCAATTATGCGCAATCAGTACTTCAACTGAAGTTTTCCTGACTTAGTGGGAAAATACCCTTATCAGGATCACAAACCGCGAACTTCCTGTTTTAACGAACAAAACAAACACTTTTTCGAAACAGGTGCCACTGGAAACGGCAGAAACTAATTTATCCTATAAATAATAAATTGAGTAACGAGTTCATTAACGTTCTTCCATCTAAGATTATACGTAATCCGATCACACAGTACGCAATTGACTAAGGATTTCCGTTTTGTACGAGAAAATGATCCTAGGTTAATCCTTCGATACACAGGACTCTTCCATATAAATTAGTTCCTACCTCAAATTGTTAATACTCTTTACGAAAGTAATCAATGTTTATTCATATGAAACAAATACACATGCTTTGTGGGCATGGTGTTAATTTATTTATTTTCATTATCTGTTACGTGTAGTAAACACCAAGTTTTAGATCATCAAATGGGGAAAACATGGACCTATTCAGGAAATAATTTTTACAGTTTCTAGTTTTCTCCTTTTCTGCGCGACGTGTACAGAAGGTACAGAGCCCCTGTTTTCCCTCTATAGTAGTTGAGTAGTCAATGGAGA
>NW_019059661.1:1046596-1057483 GCF_000696155.1 Zootermopsis nevadensis | reverse complement strand
GGGGGGGGGGGGGGGGGCTGCGTTCCTGCGAACTGCGTATTAAGAAAAAGCATAAACAGTAAAACGTGTAAGAATTACATTTTGATATTAAACCAGCGCCAGATTTCTTTAATGCTAATCTTAAAAACTGCATCACATTCCCTGATAAGTCTGCAGAGGGTTCGTCGCAGGAAACAGGCTTTAAAATTTGTCCGTGGATAGGATATTCCAACAGGCGGCCTCGGCATTTTCATCGTACCATGCATATTATAGTTGCATTCCTTTGGCTCAATTAAATTTCAGGTACGTAAGATCACGTGAGTAACTGTGCCTTACTTGAGGAAAACTGTGTGTGTGATGGAGTCACTTAATAATAAGGAAAGTTTGGGTATGAGTAATTATGCGTTGATTTGAACCAATGCGTAAACAGGACAAGTGAACAACATCTAATCAGCAACACAAATTTCAATATAACGCGTGAGAAGTTCCAAGGTGACTTATGTATTTGATCCCACTTGGACTACATTCTGAATCTTGTAAACCCTCGTTACGTAATATATGTGACTGTCTTATCTGCTATAAAAGTAGGAACGTCTTGGAAATTTGGCCTTTTGGAACCCTGGGGGGGGGGGGGATTTACCACCTTTCATATCGGAATATGCGATATTTTAAATAATGCTGCACATGTTGTTAAGCTAGAGGGCGCGCAGATTAATGTCGGTTTGCACAAATTTTTATATTAAAATCTGCCGCTCTGCTCTTACGGGAGTAACAGTATCATCTTCCAGACCAATGAAAATATATGACATACACAGTTCAATATTTTCATAATAATATTTAAGTGTAATGAACAAATCATTGCCACATGCAGGCCTATAGGCCTATATGGTTTCATGACGGCGCACAGCAAAAATTATGCTTCACAAAAAGGTGGTACGAAACTATACATTACCATAAATATGTATCTACATATAAATCCTTGCTCTATAAATGTGCAGGTACTTGAAAACAGGGCAACACATGAACCAATGTGTGCGTATTACGAATTCTAATTACGAGAGATAAGATATTGCCTTTTTCTAACTATAACGTGCAGGTACACAATTTCAACCACACCAGTGTGCCGTAGCACACCGGACTAGATTACTAGTTGGAAGCGTTTCCCTCCACAACACAAGGAGTTGGGATAAATCTTCTGACCCTTGTCAATCAAATCTAACCAACTATATAAAACGTGATACTGACATTAAATATCGAGAGGCCACTTTAGGTTTTGGTAGGGAAGTCACATGAGAATAGATGGTCCTCGAACCACAGATTTAACTCCACGTAATCTTTTTTTATCCTAAACCGGGGTACTGTCACTATCAGCCTATATTGCCGCTTCGTAACGCCTTATTGCCACGTACATTTTTGACACTATAAATCACGCGGGTAATCTGTAGCAATTGTATTTTGCCGAAACGCAGAAGCTGGATAAAATGGTCATTTTTTTATTGTTCTTGAACGATAACGAATTACTGCTCCTTTGTGAGAATTAAGATAAAAAGCTATTGTTTATTTTTAATTTCGCGTTACAAGACTCGATATCGACTTCCTGCTATCTGATTTCTAGGTTCAAAATCCTAATGCGTCCTGCGCATTTGATTAGTCTTTTAACAAAACCCTTCAAATTAAAGATACTGATAATCTTTATTGCAAAATGTTTGTCTTTGTTTACTGTTGTGAGTGATAAGCGACAACATTTATTTATACGAAATAAAATTCTATTACAAAGCATCTCACAAAAGAAGTTTACAGGCTATGTATATATTGATCGTAACTTATAATAACGTTTTATGGAATGTTTACATTTGAAACAGACCATTTCTAAACTGGCGGGACTCTAAATTTCAACACTTAGAAGACGCTAGTTGTCCAATTCATGGTTTGTAACAGGATATTTATTAAAATATTATCTGAACAAAGATATTTTGACTGAAGTTCACCTACATTGTAATATACCAGCAGAATTTGAGGTTCTCGCAACGGCGAGTATGAAGATGGCTGCCTTCTGGGTCGTAGCGCCGTGTAGTCTGGCAGAAGTTATCAAGGATTCAGAGGTATTTGCTGCCTCATTCATCAGGGCAATTATCTACGAAGCATCAGGAAACTTCTACCAGATTACAACGAAAACTATGAATGGCCGTTCAGTACACGAATTTGGGCCCAGTACCTCCCGAAAATGAAACAGAAGTTATATTCACGCCTAATACAATCCAACAGGTGTTGAACTAGATGCATCCAAAATACCACGCGAGTGCAGACTTCACGTGTACATCAGTGGCCCCGTATTGATATACACTCTTTGAAATTAATTTGCTTTTGTCACGCCATCTTCATTCGGGCCCACATTATCTAGATGAATCTTTTTACGGGCAGTCCATTCACTGTTCCTTTCGCAGAAAGAAATATTCAGTGCGTAGCAAATTCAGGAGATCTGACGTCGGATACGCGAACTGTTTTCACGGTTCGCCTCGGTCCTCGGGTCTTAGTGGCTTATGACGAAATACAACTTCATATTCCCCCTCATCATAACAAGTGTTAAACGTCTTCTACTGTTATTTCATGGTGAAAGCTTGTTGCATCCTTTTCTTAATATACACACACGTATTTTCTCTTTATGTTCAGTTTAGCAAATCATTTTAGAAAATATACAGAGGGCCATTTCATCCAATTGGCAAAATGGCCCCCCAACAGCGTTACATTCAGTATCGTGTGCTCAGAACTACTTCCGAATATCCCATGAGTACATTTGCAGATTTTTAGTCTACGTTATAGAAAGTCTTTAACAACTAGACCACATGTCAGTAGTACACACGCACTAAAGGGGTGTGCAACGATTTTTTTTTCACGTGGCAACGTTTAGCATTACATACTTCTGATCTGAATGCACAGAGCTGTAAGAGCTATGTGTTAAAAATAATTTTAAACCAAGATAAGTGACAGACTGTGTTTTTAATGTTTTCTTATCCATTCCACGTTTGTTGATATAAGTAAATTTTGTACTAGTACCAAACTGAAAAGCCCTTTTAATAAAAAAAAACGGGTGGGGAGATCACAATTTCCTCAGGGTTCACTGCTGTCTTAAATTGGCCCTGAATATACGCATATATTGTGCAAATCCCTTTCCACATTTTAATACATTCCTGAGAGGAGAATGTAGCCTACGTTCACGATTCAGTCACCCTGCTCACCCACTGTTCCAAAAGAAAGAGAAGGCGAAGAAAACAGAAGTTTCGTCCTTAACAAGTCGCCGTTTTGCTCCACGTTTCATGTAGGTACAGAGTTTCACATGGAAATACCTTGCTGGCTTTTCACTTATAAACACTACTAATGATATTCTCTTATCTCTTTATCTGCGTGGGTGGAAGAGTTATCTACATTAGACATCACATTTCTATACCAGAAAAAGGCCTTGCCAAAAGCCTCGCTAGGTACAAGAGTCACATCTAAAATCTCTCCACTCAACACACACGGGAATATTTGTACAAAACTGAACTAAAGCTCACTGATGTAGTAACATTTCCGTTCATCAATTATGCTTGTTTCACTTGCTTGAACTTCAATAACAAAGCAAGACAAATATACAAGAGGCAGTGACCAGCAAGTAGGACGCGTGGGAGAGATGAAATTTATACAGAATTTGGTCGGAATTTCCGAAGGAAAGGACCAGCTGAGTAAAACAGGAGTTGACGGGGTATAATATTAAGACGGGTCATAGGGAAATAAGGTGTTCGGGTGTGGAGTACATTCGTTAGTCTCAGAAAGGGTTCAGTGGTGAGCTTTCGTAAACACGATAATGAACTTCTGGGCACAATGAAAGAATGGACATTTCCTGATTTGCTGAGAAACGACTATCTGTTCAAAAAGGATTCTTCTGTGTGGAGGAAATGGTGTAGTAACTCACGCCGGTGAAATGACTCCTAAGTCACGCTAAATAATTCAAAATACACAAAAGTGTCATATTAAGTCACAACAACTGGCTTAAAATACATTTTCTTAACTCTTATTATTTCTCTACTTGGGTATCCAAGTGATTAATAAATTTATATCCAGTTGATTCTGTCTAAACCAATCACAGTTACCGAGTACAATAAGATGAGCAACAATGCAGTCCCAGGTTCGAATTCAACTCGATATATGTTCAGCTTTTCACTTTATTCAGCATTATCTTATGTAGGCAAGTGGTCACATGATTTGTTTATCTGCTATCCGAGATGTCTTAGCGAATGTTTAATAGAATAAATTAAATGGAGACCTCTGTAAGGATAATTCCCGCAGTAATTAACTATCAAAAACTGTAGAAGAGAACCAAGTAACAAACAAACAAAGAAAGAGTGGAAATTTCTTTTTTATTATTTCGAATGTTTAATGTTGCTTAATAAAAACCGTGAATATTATATTTCAGCAGTAATTAACGCAAAACGTCATTCAGACAGACAATAGGATTCACGTCTCAGCCTATTTTCACGAAACTGTTTTAAGCAATTTTATGAGCAGGAAGCAAGATATTTTTTCTGATAAACCTAAAACACACATGCATGCCAATACAGTGAGAAAACAGATTTTGCGTCACTCATCACAAAATACCGATACTTTAAAATCATTTACAATTTGCACAACCATTAATTGTCTACGTTCGTGTTCGTTCCTTAAGCAAACAAATGTTTTTTTACCAGGCGGCCCTGATAATGAGGGTCTGTTAGTGGTGATTAATGAAGAAGGTTGAGGATTCGGTACCCGATATTTAGCTGTTAATATTATAGCTGCTTAGTTCTTTGTTTCGCTGCACGCCACAGATTACACTTATCAGAGGCCGCTTGATAACGCTGGTAGTCAGCACGTCATATGTGCTGAATCACATGACAGAACGTAGAGTCTGGACTATGACAGCCTTGAGATTCACACACCGCGATATCCCTTTTGCAAAACTTAGTATCATCGTATCATCGCAATCACATGACTTCTGCATTAGATATAACGACACACTTCACAAAGACACTTAATGTTATATGCATGTTTCATTTCCGAACATAAAATACCTTTTCCGTTTTCAAGGGTACATAACATGTCATTTCACATCTTGAACACAATGAATTGTTAAGTTTGTTTCAGTGTTAATTTAACGACGATTTATAAATCACATGTTCTCTAAAGATGAACTGGAGAATGCTTAGGTGTTGTGCAAGATGCACTGAGAAGAAAGAATGTAGAAGGAAAAGTAGTGGCCCACTTACAGTTAATTAACATTTACCCGAAGGACTGAAAAAAAATACAAAAGTCAGTCTGAATAGAATATGTAACCCGAAAATTCCCTGTCCTAATCCACATGAATCCACTTCACGCCCTCGACTGCATCCCTTAGATCCATCTACGACGAGGTCTTCCGAGAGATCTCTACCCTTCAAGACGTCCAAACAAAATTTTGTTTACATTTCTCATCTCCCACATGCTTGCCGCGTACCCCCCCCCCCAAAAAAAAAAAACTTCTTTCACCATTCTAACAACATATTATGCCAACTGTCACTTCATCCCTGTCCAAATTTTCCTCTCAGCGCCCTATTCCCGAACACCCTTAATAAAAGGTAACCCAAGAAGATGTATAATTTACACATTCTAATTGCGTGATATGAACCTTTCTAGCATAGTCGTTTGGTATTCCAGTAATTTTTGTACGAAACAAACGAAACATGTGTTAATGTTGGTATCTTGGAATGATCACTGTGCTGTGGCACACGTTGCTAATATCCAGTCATATCAGCATTATCATAATAGTAGAACCGTAACTATGAGAAACATGGCCTCATGCGAAATGCGAGTCGTGCTGCACACTCATGCTATTTCTGCTTACCTCAACAAAGGAGAGACTTCTGTTGTCTATCGCGGTGATTTCTCTGTTTAATCTACACAGTTGTGTGCCCACAACATTTAAGGAGAGGGTAGGGGAGGTGCTGCAGGGATAAACGTTTGAGCACAAAGGACTTCCGCGTGTCGCCACTGCTGAGTTCTAGAAACCCAAATTCAGATTCCGGAAGCCTCGGGCTCCAATCTCGGCTAGGATTTCTGGTTTTACGTACGTTTCCTCAGACCGAATGACACTTAAATAAGCACCATCATCAACAATAATATAGCGGATTAAGGTCTTGAACTGTCCCGATTACAAAGATTAAATCTGGTCGTTTTATCATTTTGTCGGACGGCTATAGCTTCTTCTACTTCTTCGATTTAACCTGACATAGCAATTGCAACGCACATATTTCAGCCATTGTATCCAAACTTATTTTAAAATACTCTGTTGTATTGATATCACTCTCAGTTCTTCTCCGATGTATTTATTATTTGTAGAATCCCTTATTCTACAGGGCGTTTCAAAAAATACCTGTAGATATTTAGTGTACACAGGAGCATTAGTTCTGGCACTTGGGGAACTATCGCAGATGTCCAAAATCAGTCGTAAACATATGATCTTAAACTTTCATCAGTGAACCAAATTAAAATAAAATCCTCTCGGACCATCAGCCGTGTTCAGTGGTTAAAATTCGCCATCATTTCTGTGGCCATCTCTGTCCCCATCATCAGGACGTCTGATGTGACATCAGACGCATTTCTGTCTTCTCTTTTACCATTCGTTCTTCCATTCATCGTTCAACATTCGGATGCATATAGAAGCGTTACTATTACTGCAGTTAATACTTACTTCTGACCTCTATCGAAATGTGTGTTCCCTAGTTTCACAAAACTCTTGGCAACTCTTTACTTTCACATTAACAGTGTTTTGCAGCCACTGCAGTTTAAAAAATTAAAATTCATTATTCTATTACCTAAAAAAAAAATTCTATTTTTTTAGGTTCTGTAAGTGAAAATATTTGTACTTCAGAAGTGAAAATTTAATTCCCGTTCACTAATTAATGCCTATGTTTGTAGGCCTACAGGGAAATACGTCTGATCATCAGTAAATAAATATATATATATATATATATATATATATATATATATGAATATGATCTGTATAAAACACATCTGCGCAATATAAGTATTAAAACCAGGCAGATTTAAATTGCTACACCTAGTACTTTAACGTAAATTTTATCTTAAGCACGTGTAGCTTTCTTTCTGTGTCATGAGCTAAATTAGGCCGTCTTGCAACAACTGATCACTTGTCTTATAGAATACAGGTAACATAGCACCGGAAATAACCAAGCCGACAGGGCACGTGTCTTGCAAAATATTGCATAATATTCCAGACTTTGTTGTCATTCAGATAGCAGTTTTAATACAGAAAAGTCACCAAAGCTGACTACTCTATTTCCTAAACATCTGTCGCGCACGCTTTTATTAAACAATTGTCTGGAGTTAAGGCGTTTGTCTTTTGTTTCATATATTCTAGGTCCACGCCCTAACATGTTTCTTTGGACATGCCTCATGTAGTTGGTTATTTTCTTTTTACATTTCCTTGGAATCTGCAGACTGCAAACGTTAAAATATAAATAGCCGTATATTAATGAATGGCAAGTAATGGCGTATTCTGGTAAAAGTTTACACGACATTTCTAGCTTGCCCTGATGATGGAAGCAGTTATCACCTATGAAACGTCTACCAGAATACACGACTCAACGATCAATACAACAATCATCATATATATATATGATTTGAGGTTTTCACAGCGGTGAGTATGAAGATTTCTGTCTTCTGGGTTGTTGCACTGCGATGAATCGCCCTGATGACGGAGGCAGTATGACCTCTGAAACGTTGGTAAACATCGACCAGACTACACAGCGCAACAACCCGGAAAACAGAAATCTTCATACTAGCAGCCGTGAAAACGTAAAATCTCATCGTGTTTCGTATCCATAAATTAGGATTGTTTTTATGTTATTATATTACTTCAATTAATTCCGTTGCCTAGCCGTATTTAAATTTGCACACGGCCTACGACCTTTGTTTCCTTTTAGTTTCAAATTTCCCAGTTGATGAGGGACCAGATCGAAGTTCAAAAACTGCGTGAAAAGCACCAGAAGTCAGTCTACTTTCCGTTTCACGTGTCGTAACTCAAAGTAATATCCTGTTGGGTGGGTGGTTGCTAGCAACTGAATCATCTCGTGCAGTATTTGAATATCGGCACGTCGATCTGGCGATGCCCCTCCAAACATCAACAAGAAACAGGACGGAGCAGACTGTAAGTCACGGAGCATGCCCCTAAAAATACCTTCAGTGTCTGTAGCGTAAGAGTTGTAGTATTTATTCTAAATTTTCTAGATTGGTTTGACCCTTTAATCTTCTATCCATTTACGATAACCGACGTATATGCATAACAACCGGCTTATTTTTCAAGCAAAGTATGAAAAACACGTTGTATAGGGTGATAACAATATCTCCTGCGTCACCTAGGTTGTGTTTGTTTGTTTGTGTGTGTGTGTGAGAGAGAGAAATTGCTGCCATCCATGACTCATCGCCCTGATAATGAACGCCGCAAATACCCATGAAACGTCGGTAAACTTCTACGAGACTACGCGGCGCAAAAACCTAGAAGACCGCCATGTTCATACTCGCCGCTGTGAGGTCTTAAAATCACTCCAAATTTGACGTAGAATCTTAACAATTCCATTCCGACACCTAAACCTGCCGAACAGTCTTGCACCGATATGGCAATGAGCCGGTTTTCTGGAGACTGAGGAACGCGTTTTGACCCAGCCTGTAGTGCGCATGAAGTAATGACAGGGTGTCTATGGGACGACGTGGCCCAGAGAGACAAACATTATGATGGCACGGTGAGTGAAGAGGCCAGCCTAAGTTGTCATTTCAACCCTCGCACGCCCAGACAGCGACAACAGCCTCCTCCAGAAACCATTATAATATAAACAGCGTGTCGGCATCTTCCATGATAAAAGGCAAAATACTAGTTTAATAATACTAATAATACAAGATAATAGCGTGGGATGTTATCCCGAGAAGTAACAACTACACAGATTTACAATATAATGATAAAATGAGATAGCAGCCGAGCCTCTTTCTTTTTATTATTATTATTATTATTATTACAACTTATTTCTGTGGGAGACCAGCTGTACCAGTGTTTCCGGACAGGTACATTGCCTGCAGTGGGTCACTGTCCGAAATTGACCACCGTCAATAATGATGAGGTGCTACCAGTTCTAAGACACATCATCTGCCACAGTTTCGAGCGCCTTGAAAAGTAACGCAATTTGTCTCACGGCTGATTCACTAACCTCTTGTGAAGCGTAACTGCATTCAAGTTACGAAGTTCCGTTGAGGCGTTCATTCATCCACACACTCTCTCTATTCATTGTCATTTCTTCTTCATTATTCTAATATTAAGGTCCATTTCGAGACTTGCGCTGTTCGGTTTGTGAGATTTAACTAAAGAATCTTCTGGGTTGCTGCCCCGTTTAGCAATCACCAGACTCACCGCCGTCAAAATCTCGAATCCTACGAGATTTAACTAACCCCTCTCAATGCATTCACCATCACTAAAAAAATAGACTACGCGAACAAACACCACTACTCCGACAGATGTTCGAACCCTCGATCTCAGCGTTCTTAAACTAATTGTCATTTCACTGAACCTAAGGCGATTACATTAATTCACAAATATTTATCACTTTATGATGTTATAAAGCAGTGCAAAACGCCTTCGGCCCATGTCCTATTGCTGCTGCGAACACTTATACCCTGTCTGACCAGTGGTTGCCGATTTCGTCAGAGGGCGCTCGTGAATGTTTACATCGAACGAGGGCTCTAGAGGCTGCATTGCTTACGTCACAGACATAAAAGCAGTTTCCAAAGTTCGCCACCGGCAGTCCTTGATCAGACGAAAGACCTACTTAAAATTGGTCTACTATTTGTTGAATTATTTTTATGTTGTCGGATAAATGAAAAATTGTAAAACTTAGTACGAAGCCTTTTGTCGCAGGCGACAAATAATTAAATCTGGCAGCTTCAAAAGGCAGAATGGGTAACAACTACAGGATAAAGCAATCGGACATTTTGGTTAAGAACGAGTTTCGTCCAAAACTGCGAAATTATTCGCGGACAGAATGGCGGACGTATAAACATGGCAAAACTAACAGGTGTTTTTATTGTCTTGGATCGCATCTCATATATAGGGAACGACTGGCATAAACATCGTTACAGTCGGTGAGAGCTCAGGAAATTCCCGGGATCCGACAGGTGCTTCCGAGAAACTTTGATTGTCCCGTGGAAAAAGAAACAGAACTAATTTACACATGTCACCGACCACTATGTGTTCCCTGGGTTTTCCCAACGAGGTTTTTCTTTTACAGAACGTCACACGTACAGAAGTCTGACGTATGGGCCTTGCCCTCGCACTCCCAAATCGTTGAATATTATATAATAGCTGAATGTGACTGTCTTCATGTAAGAAGTGTCGTGTAATCTCTTTGAAATTGACCAACGTTTCATAGGTACTTACTGCCTCCATGATCAGGGCGATTGCAGAAGACAGTCATCTTCATATTCGCCACTGTGAGGACCCGAAATCTCACTTAGATCCTAGCTGATATATCTGCGTCACATGAATCGATGGCTTAAAACAGGTTATCAGTTACTGATACGAGTATATTCGTGTATCATAGCAATTGACATCAACCGGTATATAAATGTTTGTATGCCGTCCTTGAACAATGTGTCAAAATTAATCATAAGTTACACTGGATAAACAAATCAGTACAAGCAAAGAATCCTCTGAATGTGGGATCATACAAACGATTCTTTAGGAGGATTTGAGGTTCTCACGGCACTCAGACCGAAGATGGCTGTCTTCTGTGTTGTAGCGCCTTGTGGTCTGGTAGTAGTTGGCCGACGTTCAAGGTGCTTACTGCCTCCATC
>NW_019059661.1:1017380-1046519 GCF_000696155.1 Zootermopsis nevadensis | reverse complement strand
AGCCATCTTCGGACTCATCGCCGTGAGGACCTCAAATCCTCCTAAAGAATCGTCTGTATGATCCCACAAATCCCAGTACCAACTGGTACATTCTTCATATAACTTAACTTTATTGGCGGTGTAATCAATCCTCGTGTCAAAGTATGAGTTAAATAATCTTTATATATGATACTTGGTGGTTAGCTTACAGCACAGTTATAATATTCAGTCATGTTTCCAAATATTTTCTGTGAACTTCCTACACAAACACTGACATCGTTATAGAAAAGCCAGGTGTGTGTAAGGCTCATTTGTCATTCGTACCTTCTGTGAACTCATGCATAAAGACATAACACAGCACCCAATCATCAAATTATGGGTGTTATTACAATTTCAAAGAATAATAACAGAGTTGTTATGTATGTTTAAGGAGGAAATATTATGACTTCTAAAACATTTCTTTTAGTTGTAAGAAAACTGGGAAATTCAGAAGGTGGAGGCGTGGCCATTCGTTTAATAATCTTATACATTTTAACAAAAGAATTGATGGTTATATTACTTGCTGGTGTATTGTTTTGTATGCAGCAGACAAAAGAAATTGATCTGTAATGAAAAAAACGCGTTAAACACCTCATACCTAAGTACATCCGATGTTACATCCCATTTTTTATAAATACAGGTCAAATAAGAATAGACTTGGAAGAAGATTTTAGCATATGTTTGGGTATAACCCGGAATAATGATATTAGCTGACTCTTGAACACTGACTGTGACTGTGATTGTGACTGTGACTTCCTTATATTCTTCCGATACGTCTCTTATTCATTTTTTTTTCAACTGCTTCTGCAACATTAAGTAGACTCTATAATGCTTGCCACAATGGATCTTATTCTGTGTAATGTTGTGACGATAAAGATTATAATATTGTTTCCACACCATGCTGAAGGTATCTGTCAAACCTCGAACCTGAGATTCATTATATAGTAGCTTGTGGCAAATATATTTAGTGCTACATTTCGCAAAACCACAACAAGACTGTTTCCTGGGATGTTGCGGCGTGTAGTCTAATTAAAACTAGCCGACGTTTCACAGCTGCTTACTGATTACTGTGGAAGTAAAAACCTCTGAAACGTTGGTCAATTTCCACCACACTAGACGGCGTGGAATTCCACAATACATTCGTCTTCATACTCGTCACCTTAATAACTTCAAATTTCTTCTACAATTATCAAAATATGAGGCTTTATCTTTAGCAGTATCACTAGACTGTGTTCGAACACCAGGGGCCCCTTGCTTCAAAACTTATTACCCATGAATTCATGACAAGTGACAGTATTCCGTGTACTTTATTTCTCTGCTGTAGCGCACTATAAAGTGGGATACGAAAGGGAAACACAAACACGAAGATTAGAATTCTGTGCTCGCAGTTAAAATAGCCTGTTGGTTTCGCTCACAACAAACAAGCAAACAGAGTGACAGAATGACGTTATGTCAATTCAGTTTGACAAGACAGCGCTGAAGACATGGAACACACGAGAACTGTAACGACACAACAAGCAGAAAGGATACACCACAACAAAATACCTCGTTTGCAGAATCGCAAATTCTCCGACCAGTTGGCGACCAGAATTCTAAGCATGTAAAATTGTTCTTTTGGACTTATCCATCGTATAAATTATAAAATAATGTGACTAAAACGTTTCGGAAGCTAATTATAATTCCTTCTTCGGGTAAAGATGGCGGGAAAAGGATACAAAATGCAACAGATAGGTTTCCTGTCCTCTTTCCCCATTTTTTACCTGAAGACGGAAGCAGAATTCAGCTTCCGAAACGTTTTAGTATTATTATTTTATAAACTAGACAATGGACAAAATAGAAAAAACGGTTTTAAATATTATAACGCAACATCATCAAAAATATTCAGACTCCGATTAAAATTCACACTAGTGCTTTTTAATTGACTTTGTTCCCGTTTTGATTGTGTTCTCATTCATGTTGATATTTTTGCAGTGTCATTGTGGTAACCTTGAAGAAAGGTATTTTAAGCACTATTTATTTTAAAATAACTATAGCCAAGCCAGTTCTGTAATTCTGTTAGGTAATCAAATGATGATAGCATTTTGTGGTGATTCTCAAATAATGATGTTCATTTTCCATTTTTGGTATCTCATAAGCTTAGCTTGAGAGGTTTAATAAAAGCATTCTTAGTGAATGGTATCAAATGAAATCGCATTTCGTAAACTGAAGGCTTGAACCGTTCTACGTAAAATCAGTTCAACCGCCGAATCAAACGAAGAAAGTTGTTCGAGGGCGGTTGGGTTGCGGTTGAATTTTTAATTCGAAAAGCAAAATTTAACACATTTTTCAATCTGTAGAGGAAAAATATTTATACAGTAACTAAATCGATCCTCGCAAAAACGAATTAAATTTAAATTTTCATGTTACGTATCATATGTTATATTTCTGACGTGATTCAATTAAAGATGTTAAAATAAATAAACAAAATACAGGGCACTCAACTTCATATTACCTAAAAGAATAAGTAGACACAAGTTTCGCTTCATCATATGAAGATCTGAAATAGCTAGTGAATTCAAGACCAACAAATGCGATAGAATTTAACACGCGTGTAAGAAATGAAGCACTCGGCAAAGCCGTTTCGCTGATGACAATGTAATGTGGGTGCCACTGCTAGTTTATTAACCGTGAGGCAAGGAATAGGTTAGATTCACCAAAAAACTTGATTCAGAGCCATATAGAGATATCGTGTGAATCAAATGTACGAAGCTTTTGCGACATGTCTGAATTCTAGCCCGCGTTGCTGTTTGCTGCTGCTCTGACGGCCGGCAGGAGACTTCAAGGACAGATCAAGACACTCACAAAACCCGCAAGATTTTCTCCGATACAAACACAAGTCTCTACAAGTAAAACTGGCCTAAATACTCCTCCATATTCCGTCTCGGGGATGGGGAACATTCTCGCCGACTAGTACCAGATTTACACAATTCGATTCTGTTGTGTGTTGTTTTATAAATTCTTGGTTATTGTTATCAGAGTCACTTAAACATACTCACTGTTCCACTAGCTTATTCACCAGTACGTCGTTACTCCAGAATAGCCTTGATGGACTTAACCCCTTCCCTGATTAATTTATTTTTAAAATATGAACCAAAAATCACATTTTTATTTCATGTTTAAAAAACATAAAATCATTTATATGTATTTGGATTAAATTTTATGAAACTCTAATGATCATTGTCCTGAGATAAAACGAAGTAACTCAGGTTAATATTTTTTTCCAAAAATCACCAGCCCGAGATATCTCGGGACAATCAGGAACGGAGTGAAGGGAAAAAATGATGATGCGAGTTCTTCGATTTTTGGAGTCCATGCGTCTTAAGATCAACACAAACGGTACTAATTTAATGTGTTAGATGTGTTTCTAATTCTGATTTTATGTAATTTATGGATCAATAATAGGCAGTTTCGAAAATAAAACAACGTTCTGTAACGTTGTATTTCCCCGTAGTTATCTTTCTCTTGGTAGCCCCTAATCGATTCGACCTCGAAATATACATTAACAGAAATAAATGTATCCCACGAACTGGCGGGTTGTTGCTTTGTCATATGGCTCCAGGTCTTCGCCACAACTTACAGACATGCTCCAACCTCACATGCAGTGGGTAGGAGTATCGCGGCTGGAGCGAGACATCTGCGACATTTTCCCCTTAGCACAATGTATCTGCGTATCGACGAAACGAACTGCTCTCCTAGATGTCCTTGCAGTAATCCATGTAACTGTTGTCAATGGTCTGCATTCCTTCGGACCAGCTACAAAGCAGATACATGTAGAGAACACACACGTAACTCACTCTTACACTCACATATGAGACTCGTGTCTGACTGTGGGACGTGCTTACCAAAATCAAGGCAAAACGCAAAAGAGAAAAATGGTAAATCAAGAAAAAGAAAGAGAAAGGCTAAGATTGAAGGAGAAATAAAAGTGAATACAAATAAAATAACTGGTCGATAAAAAATTCTCGAAGCTAAGAATCGTAGAGAACAAGCTGTTGTGATTGGTCGCAGTTCGCATATCGTGTTTCACGGTTCGATACTGTGGCTACCAGCGGACGGGTCGGGCTTCCTTGGCGGCGTGGTTACGTGAAGCACTGCGGGATCACCGCAGGTTCACACCGGTCTGTCCGTCTGTCACGACCGCGATGCAAGTAGCCTGTCTGCATCAGGCAAGAGAGGCTGGCACCAAGCATTCTGCCTCAGAAACTACAAATCATTTCTTCTAATGTTAACTAATTGCCGACAAAATGAAGCAAGCTTTGCAGCTGAGTTGTACGTCGAACGGAAACGAAACATTACAATTCACACACTATCGAAAGCTTCTCATGCGATCAGATAAGCAGAAACATGGAAATGGCACAAACATTTTTTACTGTCTTCCTGTCGTTTGAGTGTTCTAAAATATTCTGTACGGAGAAGGCGGGCACGTGTCGAGACAAGCCACAAGCAACACGCATTTTATGATCCTAGAGTGAAAGAGGCCAAGGTTTTCCTCAAAAACAAATCTGCAAACCCGCAACACATTTGTATTTAAAACTGAATATTTATTTGTGGTTTGCGTAACACGCTGTCAGTAGCGCAGGCTACTGGCCTACAGCGTAAAATAAAAATGATTAATAAATTAGAAAAATGTGAAAAGGGTCTGACGGTGGCCTAATTTAAGTAACCATCTCAGTTTTGCCTAAAGGGACTGAAGAAAATCACAAACAACTCTTTCAGGATAACCATTCTTTTGTCCACGGCGTTCGGATACTATGATTCATAACATGAGAGTTCTGTGGCAGAAGAAAATAATTACATAATTCCCTTCACAGAGAATTTGGTGTTAAATCGGTGGAAGTCCTTGTCAACTGAGTTGCTTGCATTGATTAGTCATAAAATAATTACAGTGCTGTTCTAAAAATCCTCCTTTCCTTCTTATGACGTGCATTCATCTTCTCCGAAACACGCAAATATTCACGAAAACGTTCATTAACCTTCGAGTTTTACAATAAGTCTTTACCAGTTGAGCGACTGCCAGCTTCTCAAGAAGATCTCTTTTCCATGAGTTAAAGCCATGTGGGCAAAGAGACATCCAACCTCGGGTTCGCATTCGCGTTCGTAATGGCATGAGAACGAAGTGTGGGCAGCAAGTCAGGAGGTAACGAGAGAGCTAGCACATGACACCGCAAGAGGAACTCCAGCTCTACGGCTGTGGCTATTAGCGCACAGACCGCTGAACAGCTGCAGCGTTTAAACCTCAGAGACTGAACTTCCGATCTATAATTTAATCAGAATTATTACGACAGAATATAACCAACTCCGGGCTCCAGGGTCTTGCTTCGGCAGTTTACAACAGCTGGTCAAGGAGTGGCTTACATTTACGGAACACCGACAGTCATCACCATTATCAACAAAGCTGCCGAATATGGTTGTCTTCCGGGTTCTTGCGTCGTGCATCGTTAGACAACTAAAAAATCTTATGGGGTGATATCTTACGCTCGCCGTGAGAGTAACATAGGTAACGAACTTTTATTGGCTGGAACTGGCTAATGATGCATTTTATCTCGATGGCTCTGGTATGTTCCACAGTATGGAGTGTACCACAAAAGGAAGACAGAAAACTTATTTTTCGTCTTTCGAAGTGCTAGCAGGGCTTACATGATTAGGACGAATGCTTCACCCCTGTAAATAGTATCGAGTTTGACTCCCTACCAGGGGACGTGAGATCCAGACTCAGCATTCTTGGTCCTTTTGTCAGTGCCTCCAGTCGAACACCTTGAAAGAAGTCACGATCGCTTCCTCCCTCAGCCTTTCCAGTTCATCATCATTCACGGTCATTCTCGTATCTGATTGCATCCCACATAATTTCTGAAGTTAATGCAGAACTTTTAAATTATCTTACGAGTTGCCTCTGTCCACATGTCGACATGAAGAACGTACTAGACCGAGCAAACATTTATGTGGTTAATTTTATAACCCTGTCATAGCTCAGACTATGATTGCTGAACTGGGAAGGATCTGGAAGAAAACGGTAGTGACGAAAGTTAAGGTACTCTGCCGGCAAGTGTCTGGGGTACTGAGAAAAATCAAGAAAACCCTCAGTCAGGATAGCCGGTCAGTGGACCGAGGTTTGAACTCGACACCTCTGGAATGCGAAGCATGCTAATCACTCGACTGCGAGTTCCGTTTCGACAGACAGTCGCGAACATTCGACAAGAGGTGGTCCTAAGATCTGAACTGAGAACTTTCAACAGAATATAAGGCTAATCTTTCTGGGGAACTGATGTGGTCGTAATATGTGCTACAGCCTAACGTATAACGTAATGTTTTAAATGTTAATAAATTACTTCACTGATCGAAAGGTCCCTCTTGATACACCATTCCCCAACATTAGTTTATGTCACTCTGAAATTTAAAGGCCTAAATCTTGTTTTGTTTGTGAGTGTAGAAGTATGTGAACTCTCAAATTAAGTACTATAAATTAGCTCACTTCAAAACCAATCAAACTAATAATGAAAGAAGATGAAATGTACGGGATTTAAGTTCAACGCCAGTTAGAATTCATGGAATAAAAACTGAATGACTCTGCTGATCTTCAGACTTCACTGTAAATGTAGCTGTTATCCACACATCAGTGGTTATCCCATAGTTCCTTGAATCTGACCACAGCCCCGTGCATTCCACGGGCATCACTCTCTATCTCATGTTCCTTTGATCTATCGACAAACACGTACTCTCAAAGCTTCTTAGAACCCTGCGTAAGCCAAGCTATCAAATTGAATTAAGTCAATAAGCATTCTCTCCCGTCTTAGTGCCGGCCATTTTCACTTCCTTGCCTCCATAGCAAGTTCGTCCACGGGCTGAGAAGACATTTTTCTGTGACTTGGTATAAAGTAAAACTGGTAAACTTACCGAAGCCCTTTAAGTTCCCCAAATACTCCTCAAATTTTGCTTCCGATTGTCGTCTTGTCAAAGACGGGCAAACTAATAGAAGAAGTTCTAAAAATAGTCCAACAGCACACAGAAGAGGAACACCTGATTAATTTATGTCATTAAAGTTCTGTTGACGACATAAAACGACCCTTAAATATATATTCAATCGATATCGTTCTAAGATAAACTGTTCAGAATTCCAAAAATTTGCAAAGAAACACCTATTTTTAATATATGCCCACTTCCTGTTCGTAAAACCAAAAATATATTAATGTATTTACGTGTTCCAATACATTAGGCCATTGCAGTTTTTGCACTAATAGCAAAATTTTCCTGGAGCCCAAGAATGAGATGAAATTTATAACGCATAACCAGACACTGTCGGTTAGAACTATAGTGTATCTTGTATTTAATTTCGACCTCTGAATTGGCCATATACCTGCAGTTGAGACCAACTTTCAAACGGAGCAGAAATTACAAGAAGTTCGATAACTTGCGAGTGACCACACACTGTGATTTTAGAAAAGGTCTTAGCGCCTGAACTGAGTGCAAAAGCGATACACGGCACGGGACATGTTATGTCTCGGAAATGTGTGTTGCAAAACAATAAAGCTCTATGTCTTCTGTTAACTCAGAGAAGTTAGCAAAAATCTAAATCTTGATGCTAAAAAACACCGGAGATATTAATTATAAATTCCTAGAAAGTGTCCGTAAAATGACGGGAAAAAATTACTTCAAGATATATTTATAATTAAAAGAGTAAAAAAAAGTAGCATATACACAATGAAAGCATTACTTATCTTTGCTTAATTACGAAGGCTGCAAAGCGTTAAGACGCAAACATCTGTTCTGCTTCTTTGTGTAGAAGCACGTGTACATAGTAGGTTATGGATAAGTTATCGCACCTATATTGTCCCATAAAGCCAAAAATCTGTTAACAACAGGAAATAATCGCCAACCAACCAAGCTACTTGCTTATTATATAGATAGACAGGAATTATATAAGTTTTCTATGAAAACGGCACGGTTTACAAAATCAGATTTTAAGAACGGAGATATAAAAAACTCTTTCATTCAAATATTTTACATGCCCAATCTATAAATTAAAATAAACACAATTTACAGTGTGGTGATCTATTTCGTGTACAATTTCCACTAGTGTACATTCCGACTATGATAAATTTATGACATTTGGCGGTGAATATGAAAATGTCTGACTTATGAGTTGTAATGCGGTGTGTAGACTCGTAGATAGATACCAAGGTTTCGGAGGAACGTAATGCCTCCATCTTCACGGCTGAAGTGCACTTGCAACATCCAATTCATCATTTAATTTATCTGTCTTGTGCCATATACCTTCTTTATATCGCGGGGATTATTTATTCCCGGGGAAATGTGTAGAATTTCTTGGTGGACGAAGCGACGCTGGGGCAGGTTCCTCTCTTGTGTTTTCCCGCCAATGATCTCCATTAAACCGCATATTTAGCCGACAGCTTTACTGTTACTTTACTTTGCTTAGCCCACATTATCAGCCGCCGCTGACAGGTTTGACAGAAGTAAGCACTCAGCACTGCTTATGAACCAAGTCCATACAGAAAAAAATCTTCTTTGAGTATGTATTATTCGCTCACATAATCAAGAAATTCTCCACCATCCGTGGAAGACAAAATTTCGTACTGCTCATATCCTCACATACAATGCAGTTATCATACCCTCTCACGTACGCCCACGTCTACCATATGGTCTCTTCACTTCACGGTTTCAGACTTAATTTACGAATGAATTCTGCTTCTCGTTAATGAACTAAATACAGAATAAATAACAATAATTATAGTTTATTTTTAAAATATAATTCGCTCGTATTACTTGCTAACGCCTTGTAGTATGTTGTGATACGTTCTTTGCACGCAGTTCATTGGGAGAACGCATTATGGGCTGGTCATGTCCGTCCGTCTGTCCAGTCGGTTCGTTTAGCAGACAATTAAAGAGTTTAAATTATATTTAAGCAATTTTACCGTACCAAATTTTTGAACCAATTGTGATTAAGTCACTTTTGCTTTCATGCATTAAAGACGTTCAACATGAACCATCTCCCTCCCGTAGAGTCGACCAACAATCAATCAAGATATCGATTAATCGAAATCGTTTTACCAGAAATAATTGACGTATAAGTTGGGCACAAGCTTAGGTAAGACTGATATTATGTATATATGCATGATTAATTGAATACATTCGTGAGATTGGTTTATGACTTTTATGGAACTGAACTTGATATATATATTGATAATTAATATCACTTTCGGATGTTACTCTATTTAATCATGATCAAGGTTAGAAATATTTAGAGTGGCCTTTTAAAATATTACTCTGTACTTACGTTTACACTATGACAGGGTACAGGTTATTCTGTTTTCAAATTGGTTGCCTGGTTTCGTTGGCGGCAAGCTGAGGTGTACAGTGGTAAGGCCCGTATTTTTATTCCACCTTAGTCTCGTATTAATCGACAGGGGGCAACACTAAGAACCAGACCCCTGCAGTTATCCCGTCATAGTACAGGGGAATCAAGACTCACGGGAGGGAGCCGTGCGTTCGGAAGAAGAGTGGCTCAAGTAACTGATTGATGAACATCACAACATGACATTTTGATTTTATGGGACTATGGCGACGCCTCTGCCGATGGCCGCGTGGTCTAGACTCGCAGGTTTCGGGATGCGAACACAGAGGGTTCCATTCCCTACAGAGTTATGGGTACATGTCTGCGTTCTATGATGGATCCTGACATGGCACAGGCATTACGATGGAATGGCAAAACTATCTAAACGATCCGACTGACTCTGAACACCCCCTACGAAGACTTTGATGGCCAAACGAGGTCACGGCGAAAACGGCCCTAGTGGCAATGAAGAAAGAACAGAGGCAAGAGGCAGAGGTGGATAGCTAGAATTTTGAAATGCGGATGAGAGAAAAATGAGTATCATTATTATTATCATCATCATCATCATTCTGAGCGTGGAAAAACGGAAGAACCAGAGGCCCTGGTCTCAAGATACTACTCAGAAGATCCTGATGATGGAGGCAGCAAGGACCTCTGAAACATCGGTAAACTTCTACCGGGCTACACTGCGCAACATTCCCCGAAGACAGCTATCTTCGAAAATAATCCTGCTTAAAGTTTATGCTTTGTTAACATAAATATTTCTGCACTTCTCTTCTTGACATTTATCTCAAAAATGAGAAAAAATCAAGGTTGATAGTCGACAGAATGTGGGCAGAATAGTACAATGAACTACTAAAAGAAAGGGATAAACAAAGGAAAAGAGAAAAAATAAATAATAATTAGTAGAATTAATTTCTTTATTTAAATCAGTGTTGTACGTACTGTGCATTTTTTACCTAAAAGTAGATACCTGTGTAAAACGAAAGCTTCCTTTAAACTGAAAATGCACAAGACCTTTTTCGTATTCCGCTATAAACAGGTTTCAAAGTAACGTTTCTTTGCTTTAAGCTTTGAAACTGCTGGATGTGAAACTATAAGACGAAGCACTTGCAAACAAATTGCGGATAATTTCCGTGTTCCCACACAAAAGGTGTTGTTTTATACAGCGCGAAGACTGTGATAAATGTCTCCATAATTCGATGGTAGTGAGCATACTGTGGGATAGTTGGAGGCGGCAATGCGCCGAGGCATAAAATGTGTGGTGTATGAAGAACACGCCTTCCTCTGAGTGAGCGTGTCTTGAAGGTCTCGCCAGCACAGGATGTGACTCAGCGTGATGGCCACCGTCCCGACGCACGTAACTCCCTTCAAAAAGTGGATTCGACCCCCGTAGCCTTAAACCTCAAGGTGAGATCTCAGGTTCTCACTGTGACGGGTATGAAGATGGCTGTCTTCTGGGTTGCTGAGCCGTGTAGTCTTGTACATGTTTACCGAACTGCAGAGGTGTTTACTGCTTCCATCATCAGGGCGATGAGTCAGTGGCATCGCCCTGATAATGTAGGCAGCAAGGATCTCTGAAACGTCGGTAAACTTCCACCAGACTGCACGGTGTAACAACCCGGAAGACATCCATCTTCAGACTCACAGCCGTGAAAACCTCAGATCCTACATAATATGATAAAGTCCCCTCAGAAATCGCACCACAGTGCTAAGGTAGTATTATTAGTATTGTTATCGTCATCATCATACCGCTGTTGTGTTATGCAGAAAAGAAAATTTCTTCTACATTCCTTCGATATTTTGGGTCCCGTGGCGCTGTACTAGCCAGACAGCATCAGTGGCCACGGGTTTTTTCCCCCCTTTCAACCCCCGCAGCGCATAATTTCATAACTTCGGGGATCACAGCGCTGAAGAGGAGGTTTAGCTTTTCCATAATTAAACCTCAGTCCTGAAGACGGTCTCCTGACCGAGATTTCAACCCGGGAGCCTCACATTACTAAGCAGGAGTTCGCCAGAAAGACGTATACAGACGTTAGGAGAATGACCCAAACTGCACAGGCGTTAGTTTATAGAAGCTAATGACTCCGATGACAGCTACGGAAAGTGACGATACTCTAATCTGATGTGATGTAACCAGTGAGGGGCGAGAGATAGAACAGAGATCGCCATGGCCACATCGCAGTGGGCTGTGAATCCAGCTCCGTCCCATACAAAGTTTAATACAAAATTGTTATAAGGAGTTTCAGAACTTCAAGTATTGTATTGTAAGTAATGTCATACACTACATGTCGGTACTTCGACTATTTAAGAAAGCTGTATCAACTACACGGATTATTTAGCATCATGCATGGTAAAATGTAAGGGTTCAGCTAAGAAGCTATAGTGGTCACAAGATACTATCGTTACATTTGTCTGTAAAAACTGAGGAAACCCACGGAAAATCTAATCCAGGATACTACTAGAACAAGCGAGATTTTAGTAGAGTAACGCAGCTTACAAATTATGTGTTTTAAACTTGAGCTAACCTGCCATGAAGTTAACCTGCAAAGACGACAGTGAAGGACGCAGTGTAAATAGGAGAATAACATTAAAAAGATTTCTTAGTCTGAGCAAGTGGAAACTGTCTGAGACTTCATATTCTGACGGTGGGTGAATATGTCGATTGTGGTTTTCTGGGTTGTGATGCTGTGTAGTATTGTAGGTGATTACCAACATTTCGGAGGAACACATCGCCTCAATATTCGGTGTAGAGGTGTCCTGTGTATGGAACGTTACTGAACCTCTACAAGACTACATGCCGTTATAACACAGAACACCACAATCAACATTTTCACAAGGACTTAAAATCATGAATAAAGAATAGATTATACCTATATTCGGGAAATACCTCCTAACATTCGGTTCAGAAAACTTACCACCTCTCTGCTGGTGTTAGCAACGTGGCTGTCAATTTATACAATGAACAATGGAATTATTGTGTCGATGAAATCCTTTCAAAGTGCTGTTGTGGCGACGTATTTGTTTTAGACAATCTAATTTCTGCAGCTGTAGAATATCTTCTGGCTCTTAAAAATTTGAGAGGATTAAACTCAAGATTTGTATTTTTCCATTTATCCACTAGGACACCGTCTTTCAATCAAAATTACGCGGAGCAAATATCCTCACAAATTTTTAAGTACAGAATATCACCCCTTTGAAGCCGAAGTTCGTCTAAACAACATATAAAAATTCAGTTCTACTTCAAAGAAAGCATAATTCTTCATTATAATAATAAGTCTGTCATCACAATTTAAGGAAACATTCATATTATTAACAATAGGCCGCTGGTGATGATAATAATTATAATAGTAATTGTAATAGTAATAAATGGGAAAGATTAACATAGTACTTCAATAATTCCAAATGCATTTTTCCAGAGAATTCTACGAACGAAACATAGAGAAAACGTTTAACCCTTTTCCATGAATAGATACTATGTAGTATGGCGTCCAAACAATAATAATACCCTTTTCGTGTAGTCCGTAATGTAATAATTCGCCCACAAATAACCAGTCGGAGCTAACTGTTCTTTTTGCCGACGTTTTCTTGGGCATTGGTCTAGACCTGCCAATAGGCACACCATTGACCAAACTGCAGAAGCTCGGGTATTTCATATATAAGGTGTTCCAACGTGGTTATGCATGACTTAACACCGAAATACAGCCTACTGCTAATTCTGTACATACACGGCAGCATTAATTAACGTCAGAGTAGGGAATGAGGGATTCTGTTGATATTTTGATTCGAATCCAGGAAGATATGGTGGACGAGACTGTAGCACGCATATGTTTGAAACTCCTTGACGGAATCAGGCGTAGAATGAAGGATGTGGATTGTATTCACCTGGTTCACAGGACCCAGTGATGGGCCTTTGTGAGTAAGGTGATAAATTTCTGATTGTAGGATTTAAGGTTTTCACGGCGGTGGGTCTAAAGATGGCTGTATTCAAATTTCTGATTCCATAAAAGGCAATAAATGTCTTACCAGTTGAACTATTATTAACTTTTGAAAGATGACTCTGTTCCATAAAGTTACATGAAATATGGAAGTATCGAAACAATAAGAAATGAGAGAGCAGCAGAGACCAGTGATTTAAAAACTGGACTGGACTTGGACTCGCTACTGTTGGTGCATTCTGTGAGCTACTTTTACATGTGCAGAGATGCCTTGAATGCAAAACATCGCGACAGTGCATTCGATCCTCGTCATTACGTCTTAGGTCTGTATGTGTCTGTTCCAAACCACAGTGGATATGCCTTCAACGAAGTGTGGTCGAGGTGAAGTGTTACCGAAGTATACGAAATGACGCAACCTTATGTACTACCCCTACTTCCCCAGTACACGAGAAAATCTCAGGTCTTCTTACTCCAACGTCATTCCAAGGAGATTCTAGCATTTATTGATCAAGCTAGCTAGACCTTGTGACACAGTAGCGATTGCAATCCTTTGTGCGTGGTGCAGCAATCTCAAGACTGAAGTGATTTGTATTTACATTTACGTATGACATTACAATTACTGCACAAGGTTCAGGGCTGTGACTTCCGGGGTTATCGGTTCAAATCTCAGTTCGACTTGTGTGAAATTTGTTCTGGACGAAAGAAATGCGATGCTTTATGAACTGAAATGTTTTATGCAAGGACTGGGTTTCCTATTGTTCGATGCTGTTCTGAGTTGGATCTGAAACGCCAGCTGTCAGTGACGGAATAATCTTCAGAACATGATTGAGAGAAAATCAGACGGAGGTATATAAAGGATATTTCGCGCTTGGAATGGGAAATATATTGAACAAAGAATCAATAGCAAATGCATAAGGAATTTTATTCGGAAAACCTGAATGGGAGGTTGTTATTAAAAGTGATCTTAAATTAATAGGATATAAGGGAATGAAACGGATAAGTTTGGCATAGGACAAGGACTGGTAAGCTCTTCGGGTTATGTAAAAATCTGGACATTTCTTGATCATCTGAGGGACTTTATCAGCTTCTCAAGAAAGACTTTGCTACATGAAATTAGGATTAACGATGAAGTTATGTAAGTATCTTTCTTATTTCTTCCACAGTCTCTGTAGACAAATTCTGTAATATCGAATACCTTAAAGTACAGAATATCCCAAAAAGTTATATACCAAGTGCTGACGTAAGTAATGCTTACAATATCACAACCTCTTCCTACCACATTCTTTCAAACCATTCATTAGCTCAATCACCACATTAACCTATTCTGCATGCCTTAAAGCACGTCGTCAAAACTCAAGAATATTCAGTCGCTAGCTACGATGTATGTTTTGTAAGAATATTTACCAGAAGAATATTTTGGTATTTCCATATTTTGAACAAAGACAGTTCCTGCGGCTCTGTAAACGAGGTGTCGCGATATCTACAATAATTGAAACGAATGTAGGGCCAGGACATTGACATTCTGAAGCCCTAATCTGTGTCAAGTTTAAGAGGTACGAAAATGTCGAAAGTCGAAATATGTACTAACTAATCTGATTGAAGGGAACATTAAAAATAAACATGAAAGTGGTGTGAATAAAAGCATTATGCTAGCATCAGTATACTACAAAGATTACTGTTCAAAGTTAAGATGAATACTGTTCGCAGAGTTGATTAATTTAGATATTAAAACATTTTAACGCATTTTTGAGGCCTCTCATACAGCTGCAGCTCAGTCAGCGTATGTATAGAATCCGGCACTGTGCCTATGACCGCTTCGATCTGTAATTCTTTTCTCTGGTACAAGGACAAATACAGATGACGCAGCTCGTCACATCGACGAATCATGCAATAATTTGTCAAGTAAGGACATTCAGCTATGCGGCCTGTTCCATTATCCCTTTAGAGTCCAGTGGTTTAAGAACCAGGAACTTTGAATTTTGTATAATTTTCAGTGTAAACAGGTATTATTTCCTTAAACAGCGTTAACATTTTATTATTGTAATGATGACTT
The DNA here is from genome assembly GCF_000696155.1 of Zootermopsis nevadensis. Next base: position 1,031,125 of record NW_019059661.1, on the reverse strand, counting down.
GTTGTTTCCTTTGCGGTACGGACTGAATTCGTAACTATCGTTCGGGAAAGATTTTATAACTCAAAAGGCTCACAGTCCCCTATCCCAATCATAGATATCTTCAGTCAAAATGACGCCCTCCCCAAGTGTTAGAGGCCTTCAGCCGAAGTGTGACCCTCCTGGATTCAACTCCCAGGCATGCAATCAGCCAAAGTTCTTTTCGCAAAGAACAAATTGCCTGATGGGATCATCCTCCCACCAGTAGTAATAACCCCATAGGCTGGACATGTCAAGGCCTTCAGCCAAGACAGAAATCTAGTTAGCCTGAGCATATACACAGTTATAGTTTATAATGAACTGTTTACTAATTCAATCTTTGTGTTTCGTACCTAGCAAGGGACGACGTTTAGGATGTCGCGCAAGACCTCGTCTTTTGCTTTCTTGTTCGTTGGTTCGGCATTAAGCGGTTAATAACACACACACACGCCGGCTGCAAAAAGAAACATGATATTCGCAAGATTTACTATATTCAGGCTTCGATTTGGGATTCGCCCAGAAGACTCAGTTAAGATACAACCTTCTTATGCTTACATTTTACGACATTATTAATGAGGCATATTTGGTGTTCAAACACCATACACCCACTCGTTTCGTGGGCTGGATACTTTCTCTCACACACACAGAAAGCATGATTGTCGGTTTAATATGGCTTATCGTTGGCGGACACGTTACTCAATAATGGGCAGTACTCCTATTTATATGCCTAATTTATGATCATAATTCTCTCAATGAACGCCCAGTCCGTACATTGACATACAAATTAGTATTCGAACTGAACAATCCCAAAACTTCTGGAATTGGATGTTTTGTTTGAAAACTACTTAGTTCACGGCATGATATAATACATAGGCGAGGAACAATAGAACTTCAAAAACAAAGCGTTAGGACACTGCATCTACTTTACGGAGACTCTCCTGTTATAATGAGAGATTAACGTTCGGGATTGGACGTACTGAAACCAAGCGCGTACGCGTTTTAAGTGAGATACTCGGACCATTATGGATGACCAACAGAGAGAACGTAGGAGGAGTTTCTCGTGGTTATTCCGAGATAATATCTCACACTTTGCCTAGAAGGACTGAAGGAAACAGCGGGTAAAACAGATTTCGGAACACACAAATCATAAGCATTCGCACCGCCGCCATGTTCGTACTGTCGATGACAAGATTTTATCAAGTACTGAAATGGGCTTCTCATTTCCTAAAGAGTTTTACGAAAATGGTTTCGTATGCTCTACAGGTCCGAATCCTGTAACTGAAATAGCTCATTATTTGTTGTAGAAGACGGGAGTTTCCTCTTTCGTAACTCTGCACAGACAAAGAATTGTGACAGTTAAGTTACTGAAATGAATCGATTAATTCTTTGTCATAACTTCTAATTAAACATTAGTATTTTATTGTTCACAGATAAAACATAGGACCGACAGGCAGAATAATACGGTTCTCTTAGGTTTAACTATGAGTAAGCCAAAGGCAACCTCGCACCAATGCGTAATGCGATCACTGCTGAAAATCGCATGGAATACTCTCTTATGAAAAGCTTTCTTCTCTTTGGAAGAGGCATTTCATTTCAGAGTATTGCCTTTGGGCCAAACCACTTACTTTACGCAGGTAACACAAAGAAGTATTATATGACATTTCATACCTTCGAATTTGTAAGGTAAGTAGCTTAATCAGCAGAAACAGAAACCTGAAGCGCAGGTGATTTTTTCGTGGCGTTCGCAGAAGGTTTGTTCTATTATTCTTTATTTAATATAATAATTTCTGCAACCCATTGTGTGTTACATAACAAGGTGTCAGATCAAATTTATAGCAAAACCTAAATTTCTTCCCTGTGTAACGCGAGTAAAAGACACGAGGACGTAATATTATTTGCTGATTCCACTGAAAGGAACATGCGTGTTACATACGAGGGTTACAAAGAAAAGTGGCTCTGTTTATGTATAGGGTAGCCGAAAAGTAAGTGTGTAAAACTGAAAGTAAATATATTATAAATAAATATGTGTCCACTCGCATGCAACCGTGGTTTAGTACAAAATTCGGGGTTGTAGCGCCGTGTAGTCTGGTAGAAGTTTACCAGTGTTTCAGAGGTCCTTGTTGCCTCCATCATCAGGACGATCGCCTAACCCATACGACAGCCATATTTATACTTACCGCCGCGAGAACCTCAGATCCTACCAAGGTACAGTACGTCCGTCTACAACGTGGCGAAGTTCAAATATTTGGGAACGACAATAACAAATCTAAGTTACGTTCAAAAATGAACTGAAGAGCAGGTCTGAATTGAATCCGGAGAATTCTGGCTGCAATTCTGTTCCGAATCTTTCTTCCCGTCCCCTGTCTAAAATCTTACACATTAAAACATCGGAATTACAACTTTACCTCTTTTGTATATGAAACGTATCTCACTCTAAATGGAAGACGTTGGATTAGTGGTGTTTGAGAACAGGATGCTGAGGAGAAAACTGGGCAATTTGTGCTCTCAAGACAATGTTATTTCTGTGATAAAAATAAAAGATAAGATGGGCAAGATAGGTAGCATGCATAAACCCACTGCAGGTGATCACAAAATTTCAGTTCTAAGGCCTTAGAGAAGAAACACTGGGAGATCTAGGCTTCAATGTGAGGATAATAGCCTGTTAAGACTGGTCTTATATGGTGTGTGATGGCGTGATAAACGCCCTGAAGATGTAGGTAGCGAGTACCTCTGAAACACATCAGACTACACAGCCCTTCATCCCACACACAGGCAGCTTCGTATTCGCAGCCATGAGAACCTAAAATCTCACGATGTGGACTTGTTCGTTTGTCTCAGAATACAAACCGGTGGTAGTCGTTTGAGAACACGATAAAAAAACCTCCAGGTCACTGCCTATCTGAGCAACTATTAGCTTCTCAATAGAGTTGTCAAGAAGGTCTGTGTCCAGTGCAGTTCATCATTCATGTAGTTACTCGGTTCATAAGTTAGTTCGTCTGTTATTTAGTCAGATTTTTCATCTCCAAATGGCAGAAGAAGTTTGGTCACTCACGTGTGCCACTGTTGCAGTGAGGGCCTCGGGCTACAAGAATGCGGGACACAGCAAGCACGTGCGCTAAGTATATGTCAACACGGAAGAAGTTCGAAACTCCACATCATTCATCAGTCACATCTCGAATTACATACGCCAATGCGCAATTGTTTATTTTGTACATCAACAAATCTCGGTGCAAATTTAGCTGCACACAGACTTCTTTTCCGACACATAATTGGACACCCGTCTGACAGCAGTCAGGTATTAATTAGCACACATTTTCAAAGGACCAATAAGAATGCCACAGAACTGGACGCAAAAGTAATGTGCACCAATCGGCAGATCACTGCTTGTTTCGAGGCTTGCACTGTATACACTGCTTACAGATCCACTCATGTAGCGGGCTGCATCATGAAAGTTGCTGCCGAATGGAAAAATACCGATACGGATTTTAATACAAGAGACAGATATTTTACGTGTCTTTTGTTCAATCCGTCCAGGCAAAGACCGGGATTAAATTGCTAAATGATATACTGTAAACCCAACAAATGGGTTTTGTCACATATGACAAAACTGTTAATATTTACATAACATGTGGTAATAAATATGGACAATGCGTTTACGCATTTCGCCATCATCAGGCTCGATAAATTGAACGTCAAATTTTAATCCTAATAACACCGGACTGCCTGCATTTTGTGGATACATGCATGCAAATATTGATTTAACAGACAGAGAATGGAATGGTAAAACTTGATAAAACTCGAATTTACATATATATATATATTGTTTTTGTTTTCTCTCGCTCTCTCTATCTCTGAATTTTTCGTCACATCTTTTTTTATATATTTTCTGTACAAAGACGCGAATCTTATGCTGTATTTCTAACTTGTAATCTTTCCCTTATATCTGTATTAAATTTTGTAAATCCCAACAGTGGTATTAAAAATCTTATCCGTGCTGCTACTATTTTCGTGTTGCAGAGTTAATCAATGTTATTGTAGACTTTTAAAGATGAAATTTGGTGACAGCTACAAACAAACTGGTTGTATTTTGTTGAATACTGATATAGAACCTAGTATTGTCGCGGATACCATTTTGGATATACATTTAGTGGTAAAATGTTTCAGAACGGCTTTGTCCATTGACAGAAGATAAGGAAATTAAGGAACAAATGAACATCTAAACAAAGCTGTTATATTTCATTAACACCCCTTAAGGAGACAGGAAAATCAGAGTTAGAGAAGGTAAAAAAAAACGTGCATTTAAATTACCAAGCTCTTGTTCATTGATTTATAGAGGAAGTTTTCGACATTACGATACGCTTTAATGTTTGTGTCGTGGGCCCAAAAGTTTTTGTTTTGTAGCCACAAAACTTTATACACATGAATATGGGCCTATTTGGTGTAATTCATTTTAACAGATACACAATGGAGGGCCGGACGGACCGTTATAATTTATTCCTTAAGGCTTTTACAGGGGAAGATAAAATAAGATTTTTCTCCCCTCTCCCTTATATTTTTTTGATAACGTTAAAGAGAATGTGCAGAGGGCGGGTCACCGCGGGTCTAGCCTACACATCATAGAAAAAAAATTGTCCATCTTTTATCTTGTCTGTTATGTCGTCTAGGTGTCAGAACACGCGCATGCGTGACTCATTGACGGTAAGAGCCACCTACCTTTTCTACCACACTGCAGTAATCATATGGTAGTGTCGCCTTATAAGAAGGATCTATATATTGTCAATAGGAGGGACTCCTTTGTCTGTTGTGGTTTTGAATTAGTCTGGGCGATGTTTACAGAATTCATATATTATATAAACACTAGCTTATGAATGAAATAATGTTCTTTTCTAACCACGCGAATTTTAAACTGCGTTTTCTCTCAATTTAAGTTTGACGTAACTAAAAACAATGTTCCTCTTGAAGATGGCTGTCTTCTGAATTGTTGCTTCGTAAAGTCTGGTAGATCGTCCTGATGATGGAGGTAGCAAATATCTCTGAAACTTCGATAAACTTCCACCAGAATACACGACACAACACAGAAGACTGCCATTATTCTAACCGCCGTGAAAACCTCAAATTTCACATTTTTCTCTTGTATCTTCAGCACTACCCCATGAAAATGTATAGTTGTCGTGGATGTAAAGTTCCACTCATTCTTAAATCCTGTACTCGATCGTCCTTCACAGATGCTACTTTGTTTTACTTCTCTTTATTACTGCTTCATATATTGTCTCTTTATTACAGATAATGTCTAGTATTTATGCTAAAACAAACATTTTCTCATTAGTTATCGTTTTATTTATTTACATTCCCAAACGCGTTTCGATTCTTATAGGACCATCATCAGTGGTTCAACGCTTACATGTTTGGTTAAAACACATCACCAAATATAGTAAATTCGCTGTAAACATTCAGTAAGAACAAACAAACATTGTTAACAACTTCACTAACCCTTGTTAGAGCGACTAGGTTAATGACAAGGAATTAAAATGAAGTTGTTAAATGTTTATTCTTACTGAATGTTTGCAGCGAATTCATCATATTTAAAGACGTGTTCTGAACCAAATATTTAGGTAATCGTTGAACCACTGATACCTACAAGAGCCGAAACTCGTTTCGGTATATAAATGAATAAATAAACCTATAACTGTTTATGCCAGTATTTTATTTGCAAAATTATGGAGAATTCCGGGCCTACTAATAAATACAAGTTCATGTCTGTCTTTGACGCCACTGTAGTCCTGCACCTCCAACAGACTTGTCCCGGAGTCGCGCTGTATCGCCATGGTGATATCAGCAAACGATGATATCTTAATGATATGAAAGTTTAAAGGAGTGCCAACCAGGGACTTGAAATAACACCCACTCGTATGAGAACATACATGTAACTGGACCGACGTTCCACAACTGGCACGGTAGGGTAAAAGTGTCATACACCTCTATGTATTCGGATTTAAAAACTTGAACATAAAGAAACACTAACAATACGACAGTCTAACTATCCTGATAGGTAAAGACGGAAAGGTTTAAATAGCATAAATGCATTAGTCAAAATGTTATTAAAATCTCTTGAGAATAATTAACAGTTCGCATAAAATTTATTCAGATATCTGAGTACTTATTAATATCGCAACAGTTGAGTAGACAATAAATAAAAAACACTTATTACTCGTTTTCTCTTAAACCTAGAATATATTTCCTTATGTTGGTGTCACACAGTATTTGGGAATAAATCCACTAGCAAGATCAGTTCTAATTCCAAGTTACAGTTTCTATTTATTTTGTTGGTGCAAATATGTGTTTGGTTGTATTTTAGAATTTCGCTTTCATGGCAACAAATTCAAGGGAGAACAAATAAATGTATCACGAATAGTATAAGCAAGAAATGCGTACTAAATTTTGGTTGGATGGCCTCAAGATACAAACACCTACGTCGTCTATCACCATTCACCTCAGAGGACGAAAGTATTTGTTTTCTGGATGTGGATAGGAGGTCAATATTAAAACTGAAAAAGAAATAGTTTGCAGAGATTTAAAATGGATTTAAATGGCCCAGAATGGTGTAAAATGTTTGGTTCTTGTCATGACGATGTTGGCTATTTGGGTTCCATCTAACAGCGCGGAATTTCTTGATTAGACGAATGCCAGACCTGAATACCACGTGTTGAAGGAAGGCCACTTTTGCACGCGGCCAGTGAGCGAACTAGCGGGCGGGCAATTCTAACGAACCCAAGTCTTGTGAAGATGAGGGGAGGAACTGTCACAAGAAATTAATGATACTGGGCTCAAGTCACACCGGAGAGGAGTGTGATCGGAACACAAGCCCGTCCAATATTTTTATTTTACACGTATGAATAAGGCACAGTCAACTTGTGAATGATTTGGGAGTGACGGGTTCAAATGTTGATATGTGACCTTACCTGATCTTCGAAAATGAACTCGAAGTTTTGTGATATGGAAATCTTAACCTTCAAAGAGAGCCAAAACCCAATGTATCTTAAGCCTATTACACAAACTGTAAAAGGGAGATGGCCAAATATAATTTCGAAGCATCTGGACTAAATAATCAGTCAGCATTCATTTGTATTCACACAACGCATCTAACAGATTGACCATATCTGGAGTATAGGACATTGTGCCAGAAGAGAAAACACACACCGCCAAGTTCTCGCACAGTTATCAGAACATGACTGATAGCTTGGACCACGAACTTTGATTTGTCATGTATATTTATTCTTCTACAAAAGAAACCTGTCCCTTTATTGTTCGTGGCTTATGTCGTAGTGGAAACAAAGTCGTCAACAAAAAGTTAAATATACACAAACACACACACACAAATGTATGCGATATTTTCTTTCCTGTACAAGGATGGATTAACGCGAAAAAGTGTTTTTCGAAGCAACAGCTTTGGTTCTCATGGCGGCGACTATGAAGACTTTAATTTTTTTCAGACAAGGATTATCTGCGTTGTCTAAGGTTTCTTTGAGTTGCTCGTACAGTACCTACCCTAAATATGCCATAAGTCCATTGTCTCACATTCTTCAATATTCATATTCATTCAGCTCTACATAACAATAAAACTGACTTAGCATCTTAAGTCACCATCAAACAAGTAATTTTAGCATATCAGAAATAAAAATGCGATTACCTGTCGTTGATTCCGTTATTCTACAAAACTGTTTCTGTTGTTGACGTTAAATCCTATAAAGTCTAATAAAACTTAATAATAAAAGTGGTAAGCAATGATCAAGGCAAGTTTAGGGGTGCCGAAAATCTTCCAGAAGAGTCTAGCGTGATACCACTTTCATAGATAAATGCTCGGGCACTTGGAGCGTTCTTCCAACAAAGCAGTGCAAGTATGCTTGAAATAAAGTCCTTAATGCGGTCCCATCTGGCTTCATACTCGTGTATCTTCTACGGCCGCATCATTAATCCCTTTATTATTGAGATTCAGTCATTCTTCAGAGTTCTAGATCTGGAGAGAACAGACTGACACGCTGACTGGGTGGCCTGTGCGTTATCAGATACCGGAAACATGATTCATCATACTTAAATCGACAATAATACTTTGACTACACAATTTACTTCATGATTAAAAAATCACATATCGATATAAATCGCATATCAATTTTGCTTAATGGGCAGAATGTGTGTGTGTTTTCCCATCTAATGTGATATCCAGCACCACTCGACTTAGGTTAAGGTTGTTACTCGAATATTTTATAACGCTGTACCAACTTCTGAGGTATTTGGCTACAATGATTGCCCTTATGACGGAGACAAGCATCCATGAAACGTCGGCAAAATTCTGCCAGACTAAACGGCGCAACAACCCCTGTTTCTCATTTCACGTATAACCTATGCCTATTGAACTAGTATATTGAACCATGTCATTCAATACTTTCAACAAATATGCGCATTTGTGAAGGAGAGTAAATACAAGGAACAGAGTAAAACAATAAGACGGTGAAATTCGCTAATAAATAATAAAAGTGTGGAACTTGTTGCGTGTTGTGTTGAGGGAGTTTCATGTGACGTCACGCACACTCTGAATGAAAAGCTAGACGGATACTTTTCCTCTCTGCTACAGAATTTCCAGCAACAACGAGGAGTGACTGACCTATGCGACAGGTCATCGGTTTAATATGACTTCCAGCCCTTCAGTTCCACTTACGTCCATTTGATTACTTCAAAGGTTCTGAGACAGACTGTGCTGCGTTGAACATAATGGTGTAGTGATTATTGCTGATGAATTGGGATGGAAAACGGAAAATATTGTTTGTCTGCTCACTGCCACAACATTCGCACGTTAGAAACCACACGAAACCTCGCACGTTCTAGGCTGGCTACAGGCAGGACACAAACTGTGAAATTCTCTAATAAGATTCATTTATTTTAACCCACTGAATATATAAGAACAGGTATTTTAACATAAAATAAAATAAGTAGTGTACCAAACAGTGTCGCAGGGAGTCAGAAATGGTTGAGAAATAATATAGACATAAACACACTCTCACGTCTACATAGGTTCTGCACAAGGAACAGTTTCCATGTTTCTACTACATTTCTTTTCAGCTTTCATAGTTTCGAATCATCACTCTTGCAACACAAAATTAAAACCAACATATAAGCCCTGAATAGAATACTGTTCGCATACACAAAGAAACCGCGTCTGCATAATACGAAGGCCTTATTTCAGCAAAGCAAACGTTGCATGATGTTAATTATATCGAACCCTCTTCCTCTAAATAAGATTTTCAGAATAATTACTCTTAATTAACAGCTATAATCCCTTTTAAATCCAGTTTTCAGCTACTGCTGCAGTTATACAAATTGCGGTGTTTCGGTAGAACATTCGCTGGTACATTATTCATTTATTTATGCACCCACTCAACTTCCAAGTGCAAGGCTCGGATATTTTCTTCTGTTCTTTAATTGTATCTGGCAGTTAGAAGGGAGCATGCTACTGTCATTCTAGTGGCTATGCGAGCCGGGCCGAGTAGCAAAACGAGTGAACAGCTGCCAGTGGCATATCACATAGAACTTAGACAATGTTCTATTGTCAACACGACCTCGCACTGGTTATAATTAACTGGCCTGGTTATATAGAAGTATGTGATGTGTGACATTAATTAATACCACAAGGTTTGAGCCCACTCGACGCGTTCCGAGCTCACATGAAGTCTTCGAACTACATAATCCGTGGTATTCCTATATGACACTTAGAAGTTTGTAGATGAAAACACTTGTTCTAAATCCGTGGTCCCTATCTTCCAAACACTACTTCACTTCAGTCATTTTGATAACCTCCAATAGATCTTATATCCTCACTTCGCTCTCTATCTTTCAAAGTTATTTCTTCCAATCCAAGTAAAAATCTCAGTTGATGCAAACATTATATACCTTATAAAGATAAAGCTCATGTTAAAGTGAAATTATCTGCTCTAACAAATGCTTATGAGAATTATCCAAGAAAACTATTAAATATAATCATTGACAATAATGAGATGAAAATGAATAATATTAATTTTCCTTATTTGAACAACATTGGGGGGGGGGGGTTAAAAGTATGAGGGAGATTAAAAAATAGAAGTCATACAAAGAAAAACTTCTAATTCACTTCATCGATATGGTAATTTGCCTGTTCGGACTTCACAATACACCTCGACATCTTGTTTTTGGTCTTCCTAAGTGTCTCTTTCCTGACGGTCTGTATTGAAGTGTTCTTTTCAGTAATCTTATATCTTGCATTCTGTTCAAATAAAGCAACCAATTACTACGATGTTGCTTCATAACATCACTTACAGGATACATATTTATTTCAGTTCTTACAATTTCATTTCTTTTGTGGTGTAATTTAGCACAGTTTTATTTTACCGTAGGAATATGATATAAACGTAGTTTATAAAATTAAACTGGGAGTATGAATCCAAAAATACAGTTATCTGTAACATGAAATAGGCGAATGTGAAAGAGATAAATGGTGAATTTCTTCTCTCACCAGAGGTAAAGCTCGCCAATCAGTCAAATCCAAGAATTCCATAGTTCCACAATAAGGGAACGTCACAGGTAGTGCATACTTTTTTGTTGTTTGGAGAGAGGATGAGTTGGAAGCTGTTGGAGGGAAATACCATTTTGGTGGTCATAAGTAAACCCCCGCTGATTGCCTACCTGTTGACTTCCACACCTTTCATGGAGTCGCGTTTACGTTCGCTCTCTGTAGAAGTGGCACAGGTCAACAGCTAAATACAAACCGCAGGTCCCCAGAAACACAGACCATTATAACAAGTGTCAAAAACACAGAACTACCCGTAAAATTATTATTCTACTGGTGTACGGGTATCTTTCGTTAAACGCAACAGAAATAAGACTATAATTAAATGTAAAGAACTTGCCTTTAGAGGTATCGGTAAGTGGTAGCTGATCAAGAAATGACCAGTTGCTACGAACCCGAACGTTCATCAATCACAAGGATGTTGCCATTAGACACATCGCATCCCGTTTGTCTGAAATTCATTCTAATATCATTAACCGATTTCCTGAGCTTCCCAGAGGCCTCATCCCACATTGTTCTTCCTCGAACGTTGGAGACGCAGCAGCCAACTGAGCTAACTGCTGTTGCAGACTATTCCTGAAATCATTACTTTGCCTTCTGCTATGCAACAGAAATAAATGTAGCCGAAAAAGCTATTTATTCTTTCTCTGGAAAGAAATACATTCTCGGACAGGCAATTTTAAAAAATACAGCGCACCGTATTTCCAAATTTTGAGTTTGCTACCCACGAAAAGCATCTTCGCTACCCACAAACCATATTTAGAATAGGGACACTTAAACCACTTTTATCCTTTATATAATGTAGGGCGGAGTATTCTGCAGTTAAGATGGCTTTAAGGCGTGACTTAAGAGAGAGAGAGCGACACGTAATTTTTCCTAATACCTACTATCCATCACAGAAAATGTAATATTGGAAGGATTAGTTGAGTCACTCATATGGGGAAAATTACGTGGCGTTGTTCCGGAATTTCAAGTCTTTCTAACAAAGTGTCACAGCTGGATACACGACTCCACTTTGATGGGCAGATAGTACAGCCAAGCTATTACATCAGTAAGACGGCAATTGAAAATGCAAAATTGTCCATGGAGCATCATTAAGCACACAAAATTCTGGTTTTTGAAGCATTCCAAGATCACATTTTCTTCTTCTTATTATTATGAGATGGGTACAGTATTAAGATGACAGTCATCTCGGATGTTGTGCCGTGTAATCTGACGAAAACTGAATAACGTTTCAGAAGTCATTAGTGCTAGTGATAACTTTTGAAACAATTGACAGGTTTTTATGAAACTTGGTTCGAACATCATTACACAAGGGCCGAGCACAACTTTGCACAATTTAATTTCCTATAGTGAATAATACCGACATGGCGACTTTGCAACCTTTCGAGGTAAGAGCGAAACTAGTATCGCTGTTAGCGTATTAACCTACGATCCTTAAATACTGCATGGTAATACGGTAGATAATCGATATTCAACAAATGTACGTTTTATTGAACATAGCTACAGTACGAAATATGATTAATTTTGTAATCGAATAAATTTAATTTTCACACATTTTTCTAGGCGCTTCAAAGCGTCATATAGCCTTTGTTTCCTTTAATATTGCATTATATTGCATCAAGTCTCGTGAGGCAGATGACAGATTATGGTATGATAAATGAATACTGATAGCAATTTACATAAGGCGTTAGAGGCCCCTATAAAGGGACTGTCCTTGCTTAAATAAAGTAAAAAAAGAAAAAAGAAAACTGTCCCTTCACAATCCGTTCATATACCCTTCTTGTTCCAGCTCCAATTAATTAGGTTTTAGGTTTTAGGTTTGTTTTACCGCTGCACATTGACAGTGATTTACATGTCTGTTATTACGGATGCTTAAATAAAGATGCCTGTAACATTACTTTAATACACAGATTCCCACGTAATTCGGAATCCAACTGCCAACATGCAATGGCCGTATTCTACTCTGTGACTAACTCATTTCGCGGTAGTTCGCTCGCTGCTGCTTCGGCATGCTGCCGTGGTGGGTTCCACGTTTAATCGGACACACTGTACATGCCGGAAAGTTCTGATTTGTTGGCCCCTGTCGGAATGGAATCGTTCCAGAAGTCTCTTTGCCCTTGTATTTGAGCTTATAATTTGGTTGTCATTTCTGAATTGGCGTGTAAATATTGTTTAAATTACTAAAATTGGCTATTAGTTTTCAAGAATAGTGCCAGGAGAGTTTTCTTCGCCCTCGAGTCCAACGGGAGGACTATTCTTGACCCGAGGGAAAACAAATTTGGACCACACTGCCAAGGTTATCACTGCCACATATGCAACCATCTGATAATCTTCATCTCGCATTGTTCGATGTAGTATTCTATTTATAACGTTTATTAAGAGTAGTTGCACCCTTCAGTAAGACCAAAACCTATTTTGAGAACTACGTATCGATTTCCATAAAAAATATCACCTTGTGACAACATAATCTCATATTTTTCATTGTTTACATTCGTCTTGGTTAACAGTACACACAGTACACAGTAAAGAGCTTAATTAACAGCACTGTTCAGCAAATATCATTGGGGTTATCTATTCAAGGCGGATGAGAGACCGAACATGTAGCACGCATGGAAGAGGTCACGCGCGCACAACATTAGGCTGTAAACCTCAATGTAAGAGACCGCCTGTTACGTCTCAGTGTAGATCGAATAATTATATTAAGATAAGCCTTAAGGCACTATGAGTTGAGGGTGTAGACTGGAATGAACTGGCTCAGAACAGGGACCAGTGGCGGGCTTTTGTGAGTACAGTAATGAACTTCGGTTTCCATAAAATACAATTTCTTGAGTAGCTGAGGGAATATTAGTTTTTTTTAATGGTTTCTGCGTCATGGAGTTATTCTGACCTTAGGGCTTTTGAATTATTCACTGGTATTTTGCAGTGTTCCTGATGTTTATAATTCGAATAATCGTCCGTGATTAAAATGGTTACCATTATCGCATACAGTACAATAACGCGCTGTGAGGAGAGCCTACATAAAACAGTGGACAATCATGTTTTAAAACATAAAGAGTGTCGGCCCAGTAGCATCTCATATAAAGCATTGTACAGCACAGATGTAGCCCACCTTCTCGAAATCTTGCAGCATGCG
>NW_019059661.1:984847-1017369 GCF_000696155.1 Zootermopsis nevadensis | reverse complement strand
GGTCTGAAATTCTTCCTTCCAATGCCTCGCTGTCTGTTGTTCTCAATTCCTCGCTCCTCCCCATATCGGTGCTTTAACAACTGAGTTATTACATTTTGTACCATTTACTACACCACCTACACTAAATTTGCTAACACAACAACAAATATATCATGGTAATTACAGTAACGTAATATAACACAGATAAATTGGACAATGACAGAAGAATAGCCAAGGTAATACAGCGTGTTATAAGTAGAAATAAAATATTGAAAACTCTAACAAATAATTTTTTTGTATGTTTAGAGACATTACATCAGAATTAAAGTACATTCATATGAGAGGCTGATTACTGTTGTTATTATAGCTTTATGCATCGACGTTTCGCACTGCATAGACGTTAGTAGATGAATTTACAGTGGCATAATTCCTCACTGTACAGACAGTAAGAGACCCTAATATTGCCAAAAATTTCTACGACAAATTTAAGTACTTAATCTAAATTTCAGAAGTTCAAATTTCCAATTATGGTAGCATTATACCGTGCTGAAGAGACAGGAAGGTACGTTAACCTTAACCGTGCTTGGAGATTTCTACACAATCACTACGCACGTCTTAACGAATGATGAATGACTAGTTGAGCGACCATCAGCTTGAGCCAAATATTTCAGACAGGAAAATGTCTGTCTGTGGCCTGATAAGCCGGAGTACAGTCCCAGTAGACAAGTGGGTTTATTTATTCTCTCATCAGGCTTCCTAAGAGGCTCTGCGAACTCTCAAGCCTACCATCCAGTAGGTACAGCGGGAGACCCTGCCCTGTTTTCCGACTTGTGATGGGGTTCATATGTAAAAATGCAAGAGTTCCACCGCGCAATATTCTTTATCATCTAGAGGGGTAGGTGACAGTGTCAAAGGAAAACCAGCCTAAAACTGAAAATTTCAAATGCAATAGGATTCCGTTAAAAACAGGAGTCGATGTATTTTAGGCACAGGTACATTTAAAGGGGGCCTCTTAATTATTGGCAGTTATCATATCTGAAATCTCTTTCTGTGGCAGCAGCTTCAGATGATAAGATTTGTCAGATAATTTTTCATCAGTTTCAAGGACTGCTATTAACTTCATGGATCAAAGTCCCTCTTGAGAAGGTAAGAGTATGCTCATCTGGTCAAGACATTCCCCACCGCTTATGGAACCCGTAGTTTCATTGCCGTATTCACAACATCCTGTCAAAGGTCCCTGTCCTTCGTCGGATGAAACCAGTCCATATCCTCAAACCCTATTCTCTAAGACCCATTTATCCGAATGGACTCTTTCCTTCAAACTTCCAAACCAAAATTACGTATGGATTTCTTATTACCCATACGCGTAATATTCCTCGCCCATCTCATTCTCTTTTGATTTGATAATCCTAAGAATTATTTTCATAAAAATATCATCATAATTGGTCAAATACCCTTCCGCCATCGATAACCGAAGTCGGGCGTTTTCTCCGCATGAAAACAGGAAGGTCTTCCAGAGAGCGCGATCTGAAGGGAACGCCAAACCATCTTCGATATTTCGCGAAAAATTACTAATACTTTCTTTAATTAAACTAAGTGGAAAATGTTAATAGCGCGTTTAATTTTAAGCTCTACTCTACCGCGGCCTTTCATGACATCACACACTGTACCTTAACAATCACGTGTTTAATACAAAGTTATCGTCTGTTCTTTCACGCACGTGAAGTTATGAGATTGCATTGTTGTTGCATTACGAACTCTTATGATAGGGAATGACGTAACAAGCAATAGGTGGAGACTTGCAGCTGTTTCACGTGATACTTTGCACGTGTACTAGCGCCTAGATTTTTGTTGAAAATTTGTTTAGGTGAATGACTCAAGAAAGGAAATAAACGTGAATAAATTGAGGTCAGGCAGTATTACCGCTCAAAAGCATTTCCACCGGGTATATAAAATCTTCGATAAGGACAATCATGAAACTACTGTTCAGGCAGCAGCAAAATTACACAGTACATATTAAACCCATCGTATTAGTATATTTGAACACTTTACATTAGTGTATGATGCGCTCACAACAATCACACACCCTTTGATGCAGAAGCTAATCAAAATAATACTTAAGAATTCCGTCCGTACCGCATAGAAAACACAACACTTCCCCATTGCATAGATCAACTGGTTAACCCTGTTTAAACAAATGATCGCTGTTGACTCTGAGAATCATACGAAACACATAAATACAAACTCAGGGCTATTAAGTATTGAAGGGTAAAATTTAAATTGTTCTTCTAATTAAATATATGTGATTATTTTTAACTTATGGCGCAATATCTCTCACCAGTAACATCACATTTGATTAGTGAGATGCATGTTCCAGGAATCCAACCTAAAACGTGTGTTTGTTAAATGACCATATATCAGCAAGCACATCAGGGCACCGATGAAAAAATTATGTGCTGTATCACAAATATATTTCTGTATTTAACAATATAATCTCAAAAATGTACTTGATACAACTGATCATTGCTACATGACGGATGTGAATCTTACATTCTACTTCTTCGTTGGCAAACAAATCGTGAAATAAGAACACAAAGTAAATGGCACAGCAGACCACAACTTTTATCACACACAACACATGCGTCATTGCCCTAATTTTCTTATCTTGTGTTTTAGATCATCAAAAAATATGCACTTTTTGTTAAGATAATTGTTTTGTACAATGAAAACAACACGCCGGCCACGCAAACTGTGCATTTAGCTTTGAGCTTGACGGCGTTTACTAACGACTAACGACTAATGAGTATTAGTTAGTAGCAAGTACTGAATGGGGATTTGTGTATGAAATATTGTTCACGTAACAGCAATTACAAACAAGGACGCAAAGCGAAAGTCAAAACAAACATTCATGAAAATGAACGTCGTGGCAGTGTGTTTAATACTCACATTGTACCCCGGAGTGTCCGGTTTCAAATCTCGGCCTGGAAATCGACTGTCCTCTCCGAGGTTCGTAGATTTTTTCAGCCCCTCCAGGGAAATGTCGGGATAATTATTTTGATTACACCACGACCACTTCCATGTCCCAATACGTTATTCATTGATCATACTAGCATCCGACACTACATAGTCTAAGCTACTGGCAGCGATGTTAAATAATCCACATATAAATAAACAACTGAAAATGATGTACAAAAATAAATCGTTTGTAAATAAGAATTTATGCAACTCTTTAAATCTTTATACTCACCGCCCTGATGATGGAGGCAGTATGACCTCTAAAACGTTGGTAAACATCGACCAGACTACACAGCGCAACAACCCAAAAGACAGAAATCTTCATACTCATCGCTGTGAAAACCTCAAGTCTTACAACTCTTTCCACCTTCGCAAAACTCACTGAAACATATGAAGATAAGTACGATTAATAGGTTAAGTGCTTCCGGGAATGTCTCGTTATACAACAAACCGTGAATATTGCACTCGTTGCCAGACGTGTGTGCAGTTGCGCTTGTTACCATAATAACACAACGCGACGTTTGCACGCATGAGCTCAGGTAAATGTTACTTTCTTCGAGAAATAACTACATAAAATACAGACGAAGAGTTATGCAATCGCAGCTTTTGGATGTGTAATCACTGCCCTAAATAAAACACAGGTTCAATGGATGATCGAAATTTTAACGATGGATACTTAAGAATAGCAGTGGCGTTAAAATGCGAGAATCTGAGATCGATCTCGAGTCCGTATTACGAAATTATTATACGTTTACAACAAACCAAAACAGACTTACTGTATTCTATTTGAAGAAAAATAATTTCAATTCCAATTTAAAATATTCACTCGAGATAATTAATTCGCTTCGCTCACTGCAAGATGTTAGAGTGTGAGAAAACACGAAATGAATTAGATTTGAGGTTCTTTATGGCTGTGAACATGGCGATGTTCTTCTGGGATGTGACGCCGTGTACCAACCATTCAAAAGAGCACATTGTCTCCAGCTTCGTCCCTGACGTGTGTCTCTCGTAACCTCGTTTCCACACGGCGTCACAATCCACAAGAACATCGTCAATATGAACTGAAGTATGCATCTGTCGAGTTCACGGAGCCGGCCTTGATATTACGTAATCTGCACAACTGGTAAATCATGGTACAATAAATAAACAACGAAAGCAGTGTCGTAGTAGGTGCCATTTATCCTTCGCCACTTTTTCGGTGGCTCTTTTAGGAACTATGTAGATAGTCGGAACTGCATCATCAAGTCTACGCTGTTAAATCAAAACGAAGGCATAGCCTGTCACTCGGAAGTAATGTATTTTATTTATCTGTGGTTCATTTAGGGACGCTTCGTTAGCTTAGATTATACAGCGTCGAAGGACAGAATGACGAAGTACAAAGGATGTGGAAGGAAGAGGTATTGGCCTAATTTAAGTTACTTCTCGGTATTTTCCTGGAGGGACTAAGAAAAATCATAAAGCCGGTTTCGCAGACCGAGATTTGAACCGGGGATCTCCCATTTAAGAGCAGGAGAAGTCTGACTACTCGGCTGCTGCGTTGAGTAGGAAGACTGTCGAAATTACTGGTTTAAAAGCTGTGGACATTTCTGCGAGAAAGAATGCGCTAAAAAATACTTAAAATATTACGAAATGTTATAAATCAGTGAAGAATAGTGTTCGTTATTAAATTTCTGATCACTGCATCCATCTTGGTCTCATCTGTCACCGTGGCATTCACAACAAATTAAAACGAGAATCTTTAAGTTTCGGCATTAGCTAAAACTTTAAAGAGATGAGGGTTCGCTTCCTGTGATGACCAGCCATTCAGTTACAGATTAAATAAAGTACCACCTGCTTTCATACTGTTATAACATAGGTGATGGGGGAATGTGCGTGCGCATAAATCACTGGGTGTGACGTCAGAACCTGCCGCTTTCTCGGTGTAATTAATCAAACTAAAGAAGCCGCAGATAGAAAATAATAAAAATATATTATTCTCAATACCTACGCACAAAGCAGATATTTTCTCATTAGGTATTTTATTTTGCCTTAATTTTTCTTTATAGTCCTTTCATGGGTTTTTGATTGTGTCAGAATGACATACTTACATACATACTGCGGAAAGGTGTGATAATAAATTTAAATTTAAAGACGTATAAAAAGGAATAACACAAATGGCTACGTAAAAACGTGTTTCAGAGTAAACTGCTGTCAGCATCAATGTCCTACTCTTCAGCTAAAAAACGTTACCTCTTATCAACCGCAAACCGTTACTTGAACCCAACGGTTCCATCCCAATTGCATGAGCAGGATAAAATCTGATTTTAATTCCCTTCTTATTTTGACCTCCACCAATTAGGTTTTTGTCTGTTTAGACCACGGTTATCTTTTGAATGGTCAGTCTACATCCGTTTAGTTTGTAACCTTTCGAATTCTGCCACTGTAAAGTTTCATCAAATGGGTTAATCATTTTTCTTTGTAATACCAATCACCCGTTTTCACATTTTTTGAATATGTGTAATGCCTTCCGTATATATTCTTCTTCTTCTTCACGCCCTAGCGTGAGCGAAGAAGACCTTATGGGACCGTCCATGTCTGCATGTCTGTCGATCTTTCCGCAACAATGGGACCAAAGAATCAACATTTGGATTACACCGTTGCAACAATGACGTGAGATCACATAAATGCAATAATAACCGAAGATGCAACAGTTACCTCGGATCACACCAGTGCAACGAACGACCTACTTGACGTAGCGTAAAGAACGCCTTTGGAATGTCAGTGTACACCGATGAGTACAACTTGCCAATTTTTAAAATAAACCGATAAATAATCCTGTTCCCTTGTTCCCTCTTAAACATTTCAGCTGCATGAATTTTACCAGCATTCTTCTTATTTTAAGGCAGGTCTCAGGTCTGTATAAGAGCCTGGAAACTTAATTTGTCTTCCGATTATTTTTGACAGCGATGCAGTTTATTTACATCACAGTAGTCTTCAGCAGAAGTTACACATTCCAAGAACTCGAATACGAAATCTGTGCTTGAACAGAACGAAAAATTACTAAACTGGATTCAGTTTCATCCTTTAAGTGCCGTCACCATTACTTGATTTCGTTAATAAAAACTTCATATCAAACAGTTCGCCAACATTTTGTAGGGATTTTAAATCAGTACTTTTACAGTACAGTGACGATAATGGTACAAGGTGTCTCGTATATAGACAGTGTCAAATTATTACTATTGTTATTTTTATTATAAAGTAAACGGACAATGACACATTGTTCTATTTTCTGTTACAACAGCAAAACTAGTATTCCATCTTTAAGTATGAATTATATACGCCTATATTGACACGTATTTTAGCGAAAATTAATTTAATAGAATAATGTGACGAACGGGTTTTGTGAAACGTGTAATGAATGATATGTAACATTAGACTAATAGAAAATGAATTTCAAACAAGCACTTGTGTGCCTAATAAATACTTGGGCCTCCACAGATTTATGTGAATGAAGATCAAATTCTACGCGACCACATATTTGTACTCCGGATAGTAGGATACTAAGCTTAACTAGCAGAAGGCGAAGCAGCGGCAAGACCAACCATCTGGAACGAATTACTAGAAGGACACGTTTCCAAAAAAGAAACTAATAATAAGCATAATAAAAGTAAAGTGACAAAAAGACAAAAATTCGTTATGTTTGCAGGTAAAGAAACGACAGGCTTCTCTGTCCACGTAATTCTTCAGGATCATTATTTATACTGCAGCCCTATTTTTGTGTTGTTGTTAAAATCATTTCACCCTTGTTATTTATAAACTGTCATAGTTCATTTATGAGTTGTTAACACACTCAACAGAAAGCCTTTTTGTAACTAGTAGGACCATTACAGTGTTTTATATACTGCTCCTTTTATGTACTTAGAAGCTCCTTTTTGTTGTACAACATTAAACAAGAGTGCACGGGCTCCGCGAACAGACGGACGACGCTAGAATCATCTGAGCAGGATTGCAATTTAGCAGTGCAATACTGCGCTGGGTCAAAGGTGAAGTGAGGGCCAAGAATGCGATAACGTGCCGGCTGGTGTGGCCTTTCACGGCCGTCGATGGACGGGTACATGTAGAGCGTTAACTGGCAGAATGTGAAAGAAGAACTCAGATAAAAATCTGTCCCCGTGCCATTACCCACGTAGTGTGTCCTACACCACCAAGTCGTATTGATAATGCAAAAGAAAAATGTTTCTGGAAGTGGGACCCGCGCTGCCCCAAGCGAGTTAATGGTCTGGTTATAATACATATAGATCGATAGGAAAGAACGTAATATTAAAATATAAACATAAATTTAATGTACAAAGTATGCTGGTTCGTAGACACGTCTAAGGTTCATTTGTCATTCCTTTTTGGCATTGCCAAATCACATTTTAATCATTTTTACAGGTTTATAAACTCAAGATATTTGATTTACATCGTTATAGACTCAGACTAAAGTACGTTTGATACCAGTATCTTAATACAGATTCAAAGTATATGTCGATTGAGTACCTCAACTGTTATTTATGTCTAACACAAAATTTTCTTCGAGTATAATGTGTATTGTCTGTCTGAGGGGAGAACTGCCATGTCGTCATGTTGAATGCTGTCCTAAAATCACTGCCTCTTACTAAAATTCCCCCTCTGTTAAAGCAATATGCATGACACTTTGTACTATACATTTTATACCATTAACCCAAATAATTTACCAAACTAAATATAAACTACGGAATACCCAAAATTTAAGAATGACGCAAATCACTAGAAAGCTAGGAAACAAATGAAGATTTCACAGTCAGTCGTGTATTAGGACGGCTGTGCGCTTGCGCAGATGTGTCCGTCTGTTTGAAGGTCCAGTCAATTTTCCGCTCAGATGGTAATATGCCGTAAGTGTTAAGCCTCGGTTTAAACATTCAACTTTCAAATCACGACAGTTGGCAGAGTACCGAAACCGGCTAATCTTACTGACCTGTAGCAGGAGAACATACCTGGAGACATCAATGAACGATAAGCAGAGAAGCTTATTGGTGACACGTAAAAGAGCATTAATACATTGACTTCTGTAATGGTGAAGTGCAGTGTTTCCTTTGAGGTTACCGGCTAATCTTACTGACCTGTAGCAGGAGAACATACCTGGAGACATCAATGAACGATAAGCAGAGAAGCTTATTGGTGACACGTAAAAGAGCATTAATACATTGACTTCTGTAATGGTGAAGTGCAGTGTTTCCTTTGAGGTTCGGACTGAAGTTTCAAATATTATTTAGACGAGCTTCGGGCTAAAGTAAGTTTTATTAAGCACTTCTGAAACGCCACAAGAAGCTTATCTTATAGCAAGTTTCCAACCATTAACTCAGTAGAGTAAATAAAAAACACAGTATGTGCTACTGGGTTGGGTGGATCAGTGTTACCATGTCGCACAAGTCAGCAACATTCGTTGTCCCAAATCTCTTCAAACTAATTAGCTTGACAATTATTCTCTTACCGACGGCATTTTATAACATTTTAACGTCTTTTCCCAATTTATGCTCCGACATCCTTCCATTCGTCTCTCTTTATGATAGATGATTAGGGAGTTAAAGTAACCTTGGGCGGACATACGAAGTAATTAGACATGACATGCCAGTCCTTTCAGTGTACCTGCATAAATGATAGGCTGTCGGATAAGAGTATCACAAGTCGCATGAACTTTAATGATAAAAGACGGCATTCTTCTTACAGCAGGAGGTATTCATTAGGATGGAACACGTCGAAATATCAGCAGAACCCCGCGTATACTTTTCGATAAGTAGTCCTGTACGAGTAAGCTAGATGCGAGACACTGTTTTCGAAACCCAGACCCCACAGGTTTAACCAGGTTGCTTGATACGTGCATCATTTGAAGTCCGTTAACCGAACAATTGAATCTGAGTATCCAAACTGCAAATTTAATGTTGTTAAATCGTAAATATGAATTATACAGACAAACTCACGTCGTCCAGGGTAACAAACATCGGCCCTGTTGTTAGACCTATCCTGGTTTTCTGGTTACAATGAAAAAAACACCAATAACGTTTGCTGGACATTTAGTAGAAGAAGACAAGAAGAAAAAGAAAGAAACGAAGACACCGTTGAATTCTGTCAAAAGCAAGATTCGTTCTTAAGCCGTTTTTCAATTTACGAACGCGGTCGCTAGATGCATTGTAGCCATGGTAACCAACGGAGGCCTCGCGCTCTCTCTTCAAACATCACCACCTCGGCCCGCTTGTTAATCATCTTCATATTCCTTAGCCCAATGCACAGCGGACTTTTATTTCACTGCAGAATTCCGTAATGAAGGCGGTTTGGAAACCTATAACGAAACGTACAGCCTAAGTCTAATCTGAGAATAACTCCTACAGCCACATATTTTGTGCCGTTCTTTCGGTTGGTAGGTCCGTATGAAAATTATTGAACAACGCTGAAGCGACTGTAAATGTCATATAACGCCAACTGCATAGAAATCAGAAATACATGTGAAATGATCATGTTCGATTTTAATTCACTATTCTAGCGTTCGTCTGAACATACTGAGGAACTTATGGAAAATATTTATATTCTAGACCGGAATGTGGCAAACTGGTTTTGTAACACGGGCGTGTTACCGTTTAACAAACGTATTTTCACGGAACTTCATTTTGACGTTTTACACGTACATTTATGTTACACCGCATAGGTTCAAATGCCAGTCGGTTAATGATGCTTGGGTAAATAATCGCTATGTGTTCAAAGAACAAAATTAAACACAAATTAAATATTGTAACAAAATGACGAACTAATGTAAGCCTATTGCCTAATTCTGCATAATTCATCGTGATGAATTTTTATACCTGGTACCTATTACGTATGCATATTACGTATTTCGGTCATCTTTGTATTTCCAAATGCAAATTACTTCAAAGCGACACAAAGACACTTTAATATATCTTATTAAATTGTGTTTCAGGTAAGAAATGGCGAAGCCTGACGCCTCAAGACCGACGCCCGTATGTGGAGGAGGCAGAACGGCTGCGCGTGATTCACATGCAAGAACACCCTAACTACAAGTATCGCCCCCGACGCCGGAAACACAACAAGCGTGGTGGGCCTTCTCCGTCAGGTGTCCCTGCCACAAGCTCTGGTCCAGGCGCGAATGGTAACGGCGGGACTTCCGGTACAGTTGGGGCGAGTGGGAATCGCCGGGCCAATCCCGCCATCAGCCAGCACCAACTTCACCAATCCCACCAACTACACCAACAAAAACTCCAGTCTCAAACCCATCAACTGACTTACCAGTCTTACCAACATCCACACAATATCGGTGGCTATTCCCCTCTTCTCCAACAGCATCAACCCTACCAACAATTGTACTCCAAAAACAACAGCGCTAACGCAATTTATGGATCACCTTACACACCCATTATGCACACACCAGAGGCTTCCCCTACAGGCAGTCCAGAACCAGATTCACTGAGGTTGGGGCTTGGTAATCGAGTGAGTAACGCATCGTCACCATTATTACAACAACCTCATGCATCATCTCATCAGCAAGAAGATCAGCAACAATCAGACACAACAGAATCCCAAGCTCAACAGCTCCCAACAACACCTCAGCCACACACATCTGGTCAGAGTTCCTCAGCTTCCGGTCTGATAGAAGACGTCAATGCCGCGGCTTTACCAACGCCAGAAATGTCTCCAATGGATCAAGATAAGGACAACTTTCAATTCAGCGGAGGCACCAGTTCAAATAACGACGACAAGAGATCAATTGTTTCTGGGGTTTCTGGGAATGTTCTCGTCGTCGGAACATCTTCAAATCCTCTCAACAACAATGTTCCGACCGGAGGAAATGCTCACCATCAACAAACTTCCAACAACGTAAACCTCTCCACTACCACCACGACAACAGCCTCCATAGGGTACCACCACCCCTTATCGCAGAACATATCGTACCACCGGCAGCCATCTTCCTCGTCCGTGTTGTCCAGCAACTACGGAGGAACTTCCAACTTGCTGCACCATCACCACCATCATCATCATCACCATCACCAGACTCAGCAAAACGCCCTAACAGCTACTATGGGTCTCAGTAATGGCATGATGATGATGTGCACGAACCAAAGACTTCTGGAGAGTTATGAACATAGTGGATTAGTGACTGGGACTTTCTATCCTCCTGTGGCGACGTCACAAGACAACCAGCAACTCGGTGTTGGCAGCAACGGGGGTAGCAGCAGCGGTGGGCACCAGATGTACACTACTGCCAACTCAAATGCTACTTCGTCATTAGGATCTTCTTATTTAGGAAGCAGTGGCGGTGGAAGTGGCAACAACGTGTACGGAGGAAATAGTGGCGGCAATGGAAGCGGAAGCAGTGGATCCACAAGTGGACAAGGGCTACCAACGTCGCCAAGTGGAAGTCACTATTCGTGTAACAGTCCAGTGGGCGCTGCACATTCGTTGAGAACAACTGCGGACGGTTACACAGGTAAGTGCATGCAGCAGACAGACTTCATGTCTGCGCTCCATTTGACTGGATACACAGATTTACTCAGGCAGAATCTTGAAGAAATGTGTGAAAATTTGGACAGGATAGGGTCTAGACGTACAGATCTCCGGAGCAGAACACATATTGCAAATGGAGTCATACCACAGCTATTAAGCACACTACGTAAAAATGTCGTATCTTAGCCCACGGTTCATACATTCATCTACGGGAATTTGAAATCAACCTAACCTAACTGCTGAGAGGTCTTGTTTCTTGATCGAAAGTAAGATACTGAAAGTGCGAGTAATGAAGACGTTAGCGACAATATACACTGGGACATATCCGCGAGATATAAAAGTCGCATTAAGTACAGAGAGAAGCCTGAAGGTAAGTTTATATGGGAAGTGGAATGACCTGATCTAGTCGTAGGCCTGAAGTAGATTTGGTCACGACGAAAGAGATTTTAGTGTAGATCCGCCTCGACTCTCACCAGGGGGGAGGTTCTCATCACGAACCAAACAGAATCAAACGTGTGGCCACGCAGTCGATCCAACCAAAATCTCGCCAAATGCTACAGGTAGCAGTCACCGGCTCTGCGTAATGACGAGTGTGCTCAATTCAAAACCATTCTAAATCTCACATAATTAATCGACCACTCAGCTCCATACGCTGGTGTTCCATTTTGTTCTTATATTGCTTGACAATGATTTTCATCTGCGTATGAGTCGAACGACAGGGTAATTATGAAATATGTGATATATGTGGAAGAAAGCGACCGGAACAAATTTTAAGATATCTCGGCATTAGCCTAGACAGACTAAGGAAAATCACGAAATAACTTTGTGTTTAAGGAATTTGAAAAACCAATAACTTCGAGAAACTTCCAATTACATTATCTACACGATTTCAAGAATTATAAATGTTTAAACATTGACGCAGAAAACAGATTTGTAAAGGAAATGACTGTCTTGTGGGATTCTACGCTGTGTAATGTGGTGGAAGTTTACCGACGTTCCAGAGGTGCTTTCTGCCTCCATCATTTCCCTGATGATGGTGGCAGCAAGCACCTCTGAAAAGTCTGTTAACTTCTATCATACGATATGGTGCAGCAACCCAGAAGACAACCATATTCACGAAATAACTTGTTCGGGATAGGTGGCCTTCTGGATGAGAACCTATGAAGCAGTTCTAACAACTACACTAAGATGTTAAGTCTATCAGTTGATTTAGCTGTTTCGTGTATACTTGTCTACAGTTTGTTTCGGTAAGGTGAAAACTAGACTTTAATAAAATTCATTTTTTGCACACGAATCAATGCTAGAATCTTAACTAAGCAACCAACAGGAGTTTAAGAAGCTTAAATGGGGTTCTTAAGGGTATCTATCTCGGACTATAGAAATTTGTATTACAATAATTATATAAATTCATTATATCAGACAAAACATCTCGTTGGGAAAGTTCTAACGTCGCATATCTTTCGTAATATTTCGTCAAATTCTATTAGTGAAATCATAAAAATTCTATGGTATAATGGATATATATATATATATATATACACATATATATACACATATACTTTTTTTCTACAGGACGAATGAAAATTTATTGCCAGTTCTGTGTCACAAGCGTTGTTCTCTACAGACAAGTGTGGAGTCTTCATGAGTATTAAGCTTTAGGTAGATAAAACAATAAATAGGGAGAGACAATGGGGCACTTCTGTTGTCTGGCAGCCACTTACATGGACATTCGAAGGGCCGTCTGTTTCTTCCACGATAATGACACTGTACTGCAAACCTTCAACTTCTTTCTTTGCAGCTAACGAGACCGAAATGGTACAGGTTACTTCGACTTGGAGTCAACTTGGGGGGAGGGGTAGGCTTAAACCTATTTTTCCAAATGCGGTTGCTGCGAATTTAAAGTCATAATTATCCTTAATATTCAGGACTCCTCATCAGAAACATAAACACAGAAACCCAGAGCTGCTAAGCTGACACACAACTGGCATCACTCTGCATGGACCTACAACCAGAAACTTCTCCTGTACTTCGTTAAATGTTCACCATATAGAATGCTCTTTCAAACACAAGCTGAAGGTCTTAATGACAGCTATAATTCATAACATGTACCACATATTTTGTAAGATAACCAGTAAAGTTCGATTTGAAATGAATTTAAAGTACGGTTTAAACCTGATTTAAGTTTCAAAAAATAGCATTCTCCAAACATGTTTAAGTGCGGAATTCCAGTGTCACATTCAATCAAAGTCCATCGAACGAAGAAGGCGAATGGTTAGCACTCTTTATTCGTATTCGGGAGGACCCGGGTTCAAGTTTTGGCAAGGAAGCCAGCTATCCTGACAGTTTCTTCATGATTTTTTTCTTTTATTTGTACCGGGAAAATTCCGGGACAGTACCGCTTTCTTCCATATAATTTTCATTTCATTGTTTGTCGTATCATTCGACAGCATACAGAACAACAAACAACAATATAAATCCCTTTCGTACTTTCGAAGGCGAAACTTGCTCACTAAAGGCCAGACTTCCCCATCATGCTTTCATTTAATTCACATCGTTAAAAGAATAAAAACTAATACCAACTCCTTTAGAAAGTGAAAGTCACAGGAGGGCCTCTCTCCCACTTCGAGGTTTTATTCTCGCGGTCCCTTGTGTCACTTTTGCACTGTGGCATGGTCAGCGTGCACTGGGCAGCCACTGCCATTTGCTTCCCAGTCAGAGACCCACGAATTTGATTTTTGCGTTGCTTCTGCACTAATTATTAGTCTACAGCTGTAATCACGTCTACTTCGCAGTCTTGAGACTGGGACGTACATTTTCACAGAGGACGGAGAGTCTGACAACGACAGTGGTTACGTTAGGATGGTCTCTTCATACATCATTAGTATAATAATGGACACTTTCGACCTTTTTGAAGAAATTTGTTTGCTTGTGTCACTTTCTTCTACAAAGTTCATAAAAATAAAACAAGACAGAGAGAGATAATGCCAATCTCTTCTTTTATACGGCCTTCAGCCATTGTATCCTTCTACCCGTAGGTCTACATTACGTCTATGAAAAGATACTACTGAGCAAATTTCGATTAAATTTTGTGCCAGAGGTCTACATTAAAACTGTAAGGGGAACTTCATTTTGTTCGTGTGAGTGTTGAACTCCAAATCGAGATTTAACGACAAAAAACTGTAAATCATATCACAGAATTTGCATTAACGTAAGATACTGAGTCTTATAACATCTAAAATTTTATATTAAAAACTGCTTTCTGATGACGTGTTTGCCTATTTTTAACAGAATAAAATGAATGAATTTTGCATCCCTCAACAATTTTAGTGAATCACTTGGAAAAGAACACACAACAAAATATTATAGTTAGATAAACACAAATTTGAAAATAACAACTTTGGATACATGTAGCACGCCAGTGTTTCCCGATATTTTTACATTTCCTGCGTGGAGAACATTGGTCTTTAATACAAAAATATTTCTCACTTCTTTGTTGCTTTTTCCGCTGTACGCGGTGTTGTTACTCATTTATTCGATTTGCCGTCACTAACTATTTTACAATATTCTGCGTTTCAGTGTATTACCAGTAAAGTTTGTATCAAACATGATGTTTTTCGGTCTGCTAGTAGTGCAGCACGTGACTTCCCAGGCTGCATTCGTCACAGGGACTTAACTCTCGCGTGCAGTTGTTAGTGATGTTTTAAATATTTGAATAAAACAGCCGAATGTACACATATTAAAGCCAAAGATTTTTGTTGGGTATGTCGGGTAGGGGTTCTGTGAAGGGGGGGGGGGGGTTGGGATTATCAACATCGACACTTCTTTCATTACTCTACACTTGTAACTGCTACCAACATCAGGGCTGTAAGGAGGTTAAAGTTCTTGATCAGTTTATAGTTGATTACTAATGCCGTTATGTCAGAACCCTGAGTCTGCGAATGCACTGGAATGCTGATATATCCTTTCGTGTTTCAGGGTTTTCAAATTCAACACACGTTAATAGGTTTTTACGTGTCTTTTTTGTGATTTATTCATTCTTTTTCGTTTTACACTTGCACCTTTCAGAGCGTGACACACAGCTAGACTGATTACGTTTAATCACTAAGTTGCTTCCCCCCCCCAATCGAAATATCCACACCTGAAAATAACGGGCAAGCAATTTACTTCTTCACTAACATTCGTTAGTTATACCAGGCTTACAGAGGACCTTGGAAGGATGACAGACTTATGATACGATCTAGTCAAGAACTATCAGTTTACGTGCTACGTCGAAGACCTCGCATTTATTGCTTTTTTCTTTGTTCAGTTAAATACGCTGTGTCAACTAACCCAGTTCTGCAGCGTCATATATGAAATTATTATTACTGTAGGCTTGGGGAATCGAAGGAAATTTACGATAAATCGGTCAGGACAACCGTCTCCGGCGATCTCATGCTGAGAATCTCCAGAATACAAGCAAGTGCTAATTACGGCCTACTACATCTCAGCTTCAGACACATGCTTCAATAGCAATTACTAAAATAAATTAATAAACACAAGATATATTGATTTCGTAGCTGAAACAGGCTGCATCCAGCGTTATGTAAATTCAGGACAGATTAAACACAACTGTTCCTTTATCAACCTGTTTCGTGTGCGTCGAGTCTGTGACAAACAGTATTACTAGATCTTTTTATAATTCGTCATAATACGACACACCTCTTGCCCTCATAAAAATATGCCGAATTTGATTTACAGTCTCGTTTACGCGGTATTCTGCTCACTTTCTGACCCTTCTTATTATGGAGGTTCAATCTGTGTTTCGCCAATCGACTAACTCGGTTAAACCTTTACAGTCCAATGGTAATTATATGTACTCCCTACTTCAACAACCAGCAATTCTGCATTCTTCCTGAAAAGAGTATTTATGGGTTTGGTATGATTCTCAGACTAAATAGTGACCATATCGTTAAACAGGGTTAATTATTTGGCATTTGAAATGGAGGTGTGTAGAGTAGTTCTTGCCGGGAGCCGAGAAGTGATAGTTGCGTTAAACTTTATCAGTGGACGCATTGTTCATTAAAGGATAATAACAGTAATTTGTGCTCACGAAAACGTAAGCGTGTCTAGAATATTGAAGTTTACCACGTGATCTGAAAGAGTGGCTACGGACGGACAGCAATATCAGGTCTCACAACCGTGTGATTGCATGCCAGTTAGCCACTATTTACTGCTGTATCACAGATTTTAAAATTAATACTTTTATTCCAAATATAAATAATGATATAATAACTAGAATGGAAAATTAGACTAATCGTCATTTTTCAGCTGCTAGCGTTCGAGTTTCTAGAATCTAGAGCTTCGAAGTAGCCGATACAAATCTCCACAGACAGAGAATT
Source organism: Zootermopsis nevadensis (assembly GCF_000696155.1). The sequence goes on along the minus strand of NW_019059661.1, from coordinate 1,000,486 downwards.
TAAGAGAGATTTCTGAGTCGCACATCTTTTATGAAACAGTCTATGGCCATTTCCTTATATTTCCATTCATTTTACCCTTTTATAATTATCCCATCGTTCCAAATTTGACTCAGTGTGCACGGCAATATCAAATGAACCAAGAATGATTTAATACCAAGACAATGAACACCATGAATCTTTTGACGGAACATTTACAATAACATTTTGTTCTATGATGTTACCCCTCCAGCAGAGTCAAATTAAGTGTACATTCAATAAACGCAGCGATATGATATGCGACACTTTTACATTAACATCTTTCTTCTGTGATGTAACTCCTGCAGTAGAAGTGAAAACTAAGAATTACTATAATATAGTTTTAATGAATGGCCAAAGTTCCCCCTTCTGTCTACACTCTTTTGCAAGTTAACACAATGAAGGCGCATTCAGAAAACATGTTTATCTACTATGAATAATGGTGGAATTTAACCACAGTTATTTTAATCTTTAATTTTCGACAGAATAGACAAGGCTTTATTAGAGTTGCCTAAGGCATGCATTGCTTATGCGTACCGAGACTATAGAATCGCTGCTAATTCTACACTATTATTTGAACGTCTAAAATGAGGACGCTTGCCAATTTGGAGCCTTCGGTGACTTAAGACACAAAACTACAAGTTAAGGTCCTTAGATAATTTTTAATTAACCAGAGAATCAAATAAAAATCTGTCACTCTGAGAAAAAACAGTGTTATTAGAACTCTCGGTCCAAGAGAGGTAAAGTGAGACAAAGCATGTCGTGCCGATCTACAATTTAGCGCAAATGAAACAAAAAAAAAGATGAGTAGAACACACGGTAGAAACCAGAAATGCACATGAAACTTTAGTTAAGATCCTCAAGAAAATACATGCCTTCCGGAGCGTAGACATATGTAGAGGATAATATTACAACGGACCGCACGGAAATTAGGTTGGGAAAATTTGAACTGAGTTGAACCGGCTGAATGTAAGATATAGAGGCGGGTTTCTCTGATGACGATTATCTTCCGGTTTCACAACACGGAATATCTTGATCAGCAGTACAGCTGTCGACCGATAAAGGGAAGTCCTAAACCATGGAGTTTACTTGTTAAGTAAAGAACTTTTACTACGCGTTTGGTTCAGACCGTAGAATGTTCAAGAATTCCCGTTTCCTACACGCGCTAATAAAGTTCAGAATGTATGTACATATTAAAAATACAAAACGAAGGATCCAAAATAAGTCTGAACACTTTATATGCCATATAATTATATGATAACAGTTCTGAACCTATCTTGGAGGGGAGGGGGAGCAGCTGGGAAATATTCTTTCCACCATTTCCAATATAACTATTAACTTGCCTAGCAATTGCTCATCTAATTGTTTCCTTATTCATTATTATTATCGCAGCAGTCGTTCAATGCACATAATCTAACCATCTGATACAACAGCTACATTTTTAGTAATATAGTGTAATATTAATCATTTGTGTACATTTGCAGGTGGAGTTATTATGACAGACGATCAACATGGCCGAAATTATCACCACGTCGTAGTAACGTCACATTCGCCTCATTCCCACCATGTCTCATACGTGAATCAGTCAGAAGAAGAGGAACTCATACTAGATGACGCGACAGATGGAGGAGTTGACACTAACGAATTCGACAAATATCTCAAATATTCCGGAGGGCAACATCCAGCATCCCATGAAGGCAATCCAAATAGTGAAACGGTATCAGCAATGCAGATGGATTCCAATCACAATTACCACCATCATCACCATCAACATTCACTGTCACCAAATAACCAGCATCCAATTCAGCAACACCACACATTCTACAATCATGCCGCAATGGAATCCGTCATCCTGAGCAACGGTGGACACATGCTGAAGACGGAACCACCCGGTCTGCACATGCATCATCAGCAGGGGATTCCCCCCTACGGCGCAGCCGAAGTGCAGCAGGTTCAGCCGTGTGATTATCCCGATCAGCAGCAACAGCAGATTCAGCAAATTAAAACTGAGGACGACTTCAGTGTCATTCTTGCAGATGTTCGCAAAACCTGCTACAGCAGCTGACTTGTTCACGATTGCTTCTCTGTGCTTATTATGTCGTGCCGAATGTTGGGGCAATGAAAAGTTAATTGAATTATAATGGAGGAGACATCAGTTCTTATCCGCCGTCATCTTCTACACACTGGATCACAGCAATGAAGAGCTTTTTAACTCTGAGTTCTGAGTTCACCAGTGACAGCCTTATTTACATTGTGATTACAAGTTTATTAACTATTCCAATGGCATATATAAGTAATGTAAAACCAAAGAAAGCTACAGACATAAGGAAATTTACCTTACCGACTTTTAAAATTAATGGGTATTTTATCGCAAGAGAAATAATTAAATAGTAAACTGTTCCTGAAAATGTAACATAATTAGAGGAAAATTATCAGCAATAAAAAATTCTGGAATATTCTGAAGCACTTCAGATATACACAGTAATAATATAAAGTTGGCCTAGGAGTAATTTAATATTATATGGAGTCTTTATTTCCTGATGCCAGTGTAATCAAGTGGCGAGTACCAAACGTATATAACATAAGAAAAAATACTTCTGTGTTGCCTTACAGGCTTGGAATATTCAAAAACAAAAGACGATTAAAAAAGAAGTGTTAATGCTGATGACAAGAAATACTTTCTTTGGACACACAACTACAGTTTCTATAAATCAACTCAAGAGGTAATATTACCTAGAGTTACCATAATCGGAAGCCGTGTACTTTGTTGCACAGTTCTGCTATGTAGTATTTGTTTCAATAACAAACATGAAAATGGTCTTTTTATATCCGCTTTCATGAATAGGGATATTCTGAAAACATTATTTCAGAACTAACATTGCGATTAGCGATCTATGCATTATCGCATTTTTCATGACAGAAATTATTAAAAAAACACTTCAAGGTTCCTATATTTTTATATTTAGCAATCACTGTTACTTGTATTACAAATAAACTTCAGCTGTTGAGTTTAATTATATAAATTGTGTGTGTTTGGAAGTTGGTAAGTGAGAAAATGACTAATTAGATCACTATTTGTTCGTGTAAACAGGTACAATACGTAAAATTGATAAATCGAAAATATCAGAGCAAAGTACTGTATTCAGACACATGGTAAGCCATTTAACTTATTTACGGAAAGTCATTTGGATAAACATGTGAAAAAAAATAAACTTATGCACTGTAAAATACTTGGAATATGAAGGTTATTTCACTCCGAAAGCGGGAAAGGGAAGTTTAACTTACATTTGTTAAATTGTGCACGAGCCCTTACCTCAAAGCCAAACGTGCATGTCTGTGTGTACATAGTGTGGTCCTGTACAGATCTTAAAACAGGGACGAGCGACCTTCCCTGAAGCATACATTGGTAGCTTTAGCAAACGGATTAGCTTTCATACACAATTAATTATGCTAGTTCATGAATACATAATCAGTCCGCGTGCGAAAGGAAGTCTGCTGGGAAGCTGGAGCGGCAGGAGGGGATTTTTATTGCGCATGCACACTCCGCATATTATTATTCAAAAAAAAAATTGTGCGCTGGTAGCTGTGTATAGGACTATTGTATGCAGAGGTGGACGCATGTTTTGCGAAAGAGTACTTCAAGGCCGTTCATGCCCATTGCACTCTCAGCGGACTTACCTTGGCGCGCGACAGTACTATTATTTTATCACTTATAAGTTTTATTGGAAAATTATTTTATGTAAGCTTAGTTTGAGAAAATCTGTCAAGATTTATGATTTTTGCACTATTGTAATTCCTAATATTATATTATTTTATTGTTTCTTGTATATTTTTCTCCACCTATTGTTAGTTTCTTTTATCAGTACATAATGTGTGTCGGCGTGCGTTTTGTTCATTGAAATAAATTTGCCACTAGCATGTTCATGAACCATAATATCGATACGCTATTATCACAATATTCCGTCCGTGATTTACGATAAATCTATATAAAAAAATGGCAATATTCTGTGGAATTATTTTTTCTGATTTATCGCATTTGTGCTGTGATTATTCGTAGCAATAACATATAGACATTGGAGCTGGAATATCTGTTTCTACTTGGAATTAAGCAAATGCATTAATAATTGAAGGAATGTAAGTATGGAATTTCTTGTACTTTCGTTTACATAAGCAGCCAGGATTACAATTGTTAATGTTTCTGATATAATAACCAATGGCGTGCGGTAGATTCACGTTCTGAACTTGGTGTCTTGCAATATTTTAATCCATGCCATGGCTGGTTTTGTAAATAGCGCGTATCATGAGATTGTATACTGATATTAAACGCTCTACTGTTATGTGCCTTCTGTTACTGATTGAAATAAAATCACTAAGCAGTTTTCTTACAACTACTGGATTGAATTAAATTATACAACTTTTCTTGATGTTGAAATTATTTATCTTTAAACCAGAATTTTATGTCCCGGGTCTTCAACGGACTACGTATATAGTTAAATTACACATGCAGCAACAGAGCGACATGAAACCTAACTTTCCTATCATATTATCTGTCCATTAAAATTTTGCCATTTTTGTAATGTGGTTCCTTCAAGACGTTTTAACGGTAAATAAAGCTCCACCCTTGAAGTACTATGGGCATTTAATTCACATTTAAGATTTCCTACCTCAACAATTTTGTATTCAAATACAAACTGCCTGTAAAATGCACTTCTATACCGTTATCCGATTTGCTAGACATCCTCCACCCAACACTCATTGAGTATTATTCAACCATCTTTAAAACTAAAAAGACGAACGTACGACAATAATGTTTAACATTGATGCATTGCTTGAGATTTGTGTAATAAGCAACAATAAAACTAACCTAATCTGGTGCAGTATACTCTATAATCGACTACAATTTTCACATAAACAATAACAGCATTGTGACTTCTCTTTCAAAATCTTGATTATTAACTGCGACGTTTAAATAACTCTGCGTATTTCAGCTGTGTCAGTGGCTGTCATCTGATAGGATAATATGAATTACCGACCTGGCCTATTTTAAATTATCATCCTAACATTCTGATCGTTATAATGAGTGAAACGAAGAATAAATCCGAACCGGATCCTGATTTCAGCCGGAACTCCATCCAGACAGAATATTTTAATAGATATTTCTTTATAAAATACTTGGGTTTCAAACTACGGGGAAATGTCTCACAAACGTTATTTATATTTTAGAGAAATATGCCTTACCAAAGAAAGTTATCTAAAATATCCCCTCGAATAAATAATTAAATATGTTCATTCCATTCTACCACTAACTGAATGAACATGGCGTGTGAAGATATCAGGGACCCTCTTTCACTGCTCTGAGATCTTAATATCTAACGGCGTTGAAGATATCGATGTTGGTCTTCTAGATAGAATCGCCGTGTAGACTTGTGACTAGATACCAATGTCTCAGAAGAATATACTGACTTTACTGAAGATGAATGCATCATGTTCCTCCCAAGCATTGGTATCTACCTACAACCGCACACGTTGCTACCACCCAGAATACCAACATCGACTCTATTCCAAAAATTCCGCCATTCACTTGCAGTCGCCAGTGACAGGATTAGCGTCAAAGTTTAAGCAGTTACTTAACTCAAAATGTCTTAGCCAGAATAAACGAGGCCAGAATCAACCTGTGTTGGTGTAGGATGTGACTCTGATAAAATGCTATGACAACAAAATCTCAAGCTCATACAAGGTATGAAGATTTCTGTCTTCTGGGTTGTTGCGCTGTGTAGTCTGGTCGATGTTTACCAACGTTTCAGAGGTCATACTGTGATGAATCGCCCTGATGAAGGAGGCAGTATGACCTCTGAAACGTTGGTTAACATCGACCAGACTACACAGCGCAACAACCCAGAAGACAGAAATCTTCATACTCACCGCCGTGAAAACCTAAAATCTTACATACAAAGTACTTTGACATTTTAATTAAAAGGGCCATGAAATTCTGTATTGAGCATATTTAGAGACTTTAAATAAAAGTATAAAATTAATCATTGTGAAGTCGAAGGTTGTGTGTTTCCTGTGGCTGGCTGTGAATTGTTCCCCTCAGTTTGTCATGGGTCATCAGAGTATGAAGATTTCTGTCTTCTGGGTTGTTGCGCTGTGTAGTCTGGTCGATGTTTACCAACGTTTCAGAGGTCATACTGTGATGAATCGCCCTGATGAAGGAGGCAGTATGACCTCTGAAACGTTGGTTAACATCGACCAGACTACACAGCGCAACAACCCAGAAGACAGAAATCTTCATACTCACCGCCGTGAAAACCTAAAATCTTACATACAAAGTACTTTGACATTTTAATTAAAAGGGCCATGAAATTCTGTATTGAGCATATTTAGAGACTTTAAATAAAAGTATAAAATTAATCATTGTGAAGTCGAAGGTTGTGTGTTTCCTGTGGCTGGCTGTGAATTGTTCCCCTCAGTTTGTCATGGCAGTTACTGCAGCCAAGAAACACGTCTGCTGACTGGCAGTGATAAAACGAAACATATCATGTTCTCTCCCATATCCGTGAGACACACAACTCCACTGAACGCTGTTGCACGGGATATTCACTTAAAAATAATACATACTTCTTTATAAAACTATAAATACGTATGTACATGTTAACATGACGTTATATGTACGTGGTTCTTAGTTTTCCTATTAAATTTCACAGTCTAGACTAGAAGCTGAGTCCAATTACTGGTGTAATTTATGGAATATCAACTTTTGAAAGCAGTAACATTTTTATGTATCAAACTAAACAGTGCTAAGGAAATTACGTTTCATGTTGCGTGGTTATTTCCTTCAGATTTCAACTCAATGCTGCTAGAAAGAAACTTATTCATAATTAATTAAATTTATTTAATGAATTCAGTGTTTAAAGGAACAATTATGCATGGATAAATTATAATTTTAAAGCGTATAAGACATTATTATCTACCAAAATCGTTCTTTATTGTACATTTATTTCGTATGCCTACTTCTTACATGAAGGCCTTCGACAATCTGAAGTTTCACATCAAGCGGTACTTGCCAAAAATAACAAAGTTTTCCATTACTGTGTAGCATTCAGCATTAATTATACTAGATCTGTACTCTGTGAGACCATATACACACTTCATGAGTAATGTGTAATGTTTATATATTATGGAGACACAGTGCCTCTTATTACAATAATTGTAATTGTACACTATAATCTATTTTATGTGTATATACATTGCAATTCAGACTGTTTTTTTTAAAATTGTGTACCTGTTATATATCTTATTATATAATAACATGTTGAGATTGAAATCAAATAAACCTTTTTTAAAGATCACTGCCACCTGGTGCGTCGAATTTATGTCACCTTTTATATGTTCTCCTACGGAGTCAAACATGGCTACATCAACTCAGAAGTTACAAATAACACACTTTGTACGGAAGAAAGAAAGAGACTTATGCGTCGCACTAGTCACGTTGTTTCAAGCACAAATTACGGGGAAAAACCACGTAGTTACTTAAGCGTGTCTGAGTAAGCACGGTAGCTAACAGCCTTAAACCACTGATACAATAACACAAAAACAACTGGGACTGCCCTACATTTAGGAGGGGAATTCCTTGAATAGCTAAGGTACAATCAGCTTCGCAAGAAGTCTTCTGCTCCGTGCATGTTTCATCTTTCACTTAACACAGGGCAAACAATACAGTTACGACGGAGTTCCGTTTTGGGTCGTATTCTCAATTACAAGCCTTACCTAACTTACTATAGCTTAAATCGAACGTCACCCAATGTCTTATAACTTCTTGTAAAAAAAAATAATAGTTAACTTATATAAATTATTTATCTCATTAAACCTGTAATTTTTGTTTGAAACATTTCTCGATACTTAACGAAATACAAAGATAAACGATTTACGACTCCAACGCCATAACACTTCTGCTGGTGATAAGCTTTGTTTACAGTAAGGTTTATTACACAGTGTCGTATCTGTGGTGCTTATTAACTCCAACAAGTTATCGCCGTACTTAAGTTCTGGCCTATAAATACGTGTTGGAAAACGGAGGTACAGAATGCTCCACGACTACGACTTCTTAACCTCGGCACTGGATGGACGTGCTAGCCTATTTGCTCTGCAGGCAGGCCTATCCAAATCCGTGGGAGCAAAGAGAGAAAAGCGCGAAAATTAACTTTTTTGTCCGTAATATACTTCTTCGATATTATCAGTCGTCATGATTATATTTAAAACGACGTTTTACAAACAGATTGCAACCTCAGACACATTCTTTTTGATAAAAATCAGGACCCATAATGTTTGTTATTCCAAAGGAAAAGTTGCAAGAAATCTAATTCAAATGTTAAAACTAGTTTTATAAGAAGGAAATTCAAATTGTAGGCCTAGGTCCGTATAAAATTTCGTGTCACGTGTTTTAGATTTAGAGAGATGAGTAATGTGTACAAAAAGGGCGAGAGAATATGGAGTGGATTCTTCTGGCTCAGGATAGGGAACAGTGGTGGGATGTTTTAAAACAGATGAAACTTTCGGTTGAACAAAATTATAGTCTAACTCTGCTCCACATAGGTAGCTAGATACCTACCAACGTAAGTGACTACCTTTGTTCATTACAACTTTACCGAATGCAGTCAGCTATCACACTTGTAATGACAGTGTACGTAACAACACCTAACATTTTTAATCCAGTTTCTGCACAAAATTGCCTATATATAATATTCTATGCCTACTGTTCGTTTTTTAATTTTGGAAATGTGAATCTAAATACAGATATGAGGAGAAACACTGAAAGCAAACAAATCGGAACAGACTCGATATTTTAGTGCGTGTGCATGCCTGTGAAATCGATCTTTATCAGTATCCCAGAAACCAAAAGGGCACGTCGAGCTCTGTGGAGCTGCGGCCGGCCGCTGCATGGCATTACAACCATCGCATGGCACGTCCTTCCATAAATCATGGCATTAGAGCTAATGCGACTGCAAGCCTGGCTTACACCTTCCAACATCCTCTTTTCTCGCCAGGCCCCCATTAAGAAGTTTCCTTTCCTTTTATAGCGATGAATGTTCAAGATTTCATTCTAACTATTTCTCTGCGTTCTACAGACCGCTAAATCGATTTTTCCTTACCCCATGCTAAAACCGGCAGCATCAGTTGTGGTGGAAATGGTAGTAGCGGTGGTGTTGGTGGTAGTAGTAGTAATAGTAGTAGTAGTAGTAGTAAAACTACCCCATCGCCTATCATACCATCATCGTTGAGAGCGTGTCTACTTTAGATTCGCCTACTGTGTGGTTACAAATTAATAAAATAATAATAATAATACCATGATTACAAACACTGAGATAAGCATTATGACTTAGATACATACAGTGAGGGCGAAAATCATAAAATCCTCGGTCAGGATAACCGGTACATGACCGAGATTTGAAGCAGGTACTTTTAAAATTGAAGACAATAAATTCAGAAAAAACTAAGTGAAATGCTTGCTACTTCTCAGTTCAAAATATTTTGTCTTCCCGTCTGATTTCTAAGAACCTGAAAATTAAAGTATACAAAACAATAATCTTGCCTGTTGTTTTGTATGGGTGCGAAACATGGTCTCTCACTCAGAGGGAGGAACACAGATTGCAGGTGTTTGAGAATCGGGTGTTGGGGAGGATATTTGGGCCTAAGAGGGAAGACGGTGGGGCGTGGAGAAAACTGCACAATGACTAGCTTAAAATCTGTACTGCTCCCCCAGTATTGTGAGGGTGATTAAGTCGAGAAGAGTGAGATGGGCGGGACATGTAGCGTGCATGGATGGGACAAGAGGTGTGCACCGGGTACTGGTTGGGAAACCTGCAGGGAAGAGACCGCTGGGGAGACCTTGACGTAGATGGGAGGATAATCTCAGGCGGGATCTATGGGAGATAGGAGTTGACGGAAACTGGATTTTGTTGGCCCAGGACAGGGTCCGGTGGAGGGCTTTGGTTAATTCGGTGATGAACCTTCGGGTTCGGTAAGCCATCTAGTTAGTTAGTTAGTTAGACAATAGCTCTCTAGCACAGACTGACTCTTTCTTGGTCCATTTTAACCACTCAAAATCCAGTACAGCTGTAGTACGTGTACCACAAGCTTTAATAACCAGTTTATTTATGAGTTTCGTGTGACTATCAAAATAAACAGCGACCATTTCCTTAAACAGCATTGACCAACTGATCTTGGCGTTTTATTTGAGGTATTAACTGAATGTTTAAATATGTTTTCGAAGTGTTGGTAATGCTGATATCAGAACACGAAACTCTTAGGTTATGTAATTTGTTTTAATATTCTGCTTACCTGTGTGCGCTCTTAGAATATGATGGGGTGTGTTATCTAAAATAATAATTTCCTTATCCTGATTAAATTATTTTAAGTAAATTAACCTGCGTGGGTTTTGTATCTTGGGGCTCGTATTTTATGTACCGATGACGTATCTCCAACGTGTTTTACTTATCGTCTAATGACATACGAAGATGGTTGTTTAATGAGTATTCTTAATAATAATGGAGGAAGATGGCGTTGTATTTTGTTAAAGAACAATATCTGCTTTATGCATGGAAAACTATTCCAGATGGAATATTCTCAATGCTGAATCCAAAGATGTCCGGAGAATGAAAAACCCAACGCAATTAGGCATAGCATTTGGGCATGTTTTTGTCAGCGATGAGGAACTAATTGGAAGGTGTAAATCAGGCTTTATTAAGAAAGAAAGCTTCATACTCGAATCCATTCGGCGATTTCCTTTACTATTAAAGTATAATTAATAAATCTATTTTATATATCTTTGTAATTAAGACACAACTCCAGGCAGCGCGGCTATAAATATGAAATAGACGTGTTAAGCCTAGACCCGAGGGGCATTATGGGAAGATTTCTCGTACTATCCACCCCCTCAAAAGACGATAGACATAAGTCAAATGTTAAGAATTCTACCTAAGTTCATCCTATGGCAAGTCGTGACTATCATGTTGCTGCAGTTAACTGAAGCCTTTTTCGTAATCAGTAAATTGAATCTTTTCCCACTGACCAATACTGGCTTGGCTCGGTTGAAACTTATTAACACAGCTGACTTGTCTAGAAGCTCACAAATTAAATCATCTGGCTTCAAAGCGATATCCATTTATGCCACTTTAGAATTAAACTTACTTCCATGACCTACTGCAATCAATGAGATTTGCCGTGTTGGTTACCACATGCCGTTTCATCTCACTCCCGCCTAGCGCGAACACTGACTGGGACTATTAAAATGATTGTATACAGAAATTTTAAATGTTTATTTTGTATAAACCTCACGCTTAATTGCAATACTTAATTCCAGGGGCGTAGAGTTCACAAAAACCATGTTAGCCGCGCAGGCCCGGCTAACGCTTTCACAAACGAAAAATAAAAATTCTTGTTTTTCGTGATTCAGCGGTGTTCCTTAGGCTGGAACACAGCAGAACCGATCAAACAAAATATTTAATTACCAACTGCAGCCAGCTATACGTTGTTGGAGATCTAAGAAATGCGTAACAGTGAATGGTCCCGTTTAAAATATTAACCGTCGTCTGTAATCAACTTGAAATCAACTTCCTTTTGTAGCTTCTCAGGTAACAAATGTTAAGTGTAACACAAATGAACAAATACACAAAACTATGTTTCCCCTGTATAAAATTAATAGCGTATTCCAGCACAAAAGTCATCCAAATAATATTTAAAATTAAGTTCCTACTTCAAAGATAAGTTGTTTAATTATGCTTGAAATAACTACACACTATGAACAAAATTTAGAGTTACTCGATGTTAAACGATGTAGTGCATACAGTTACCACAGAGCTTCAAACAGCAGAGACGAAGAACACGGTGTAAGCTAAAGCTGGATCGTAAGTTGACCAATACGCACAAATCGCGTGACGGTTGAAATCTCTCAGCGCAAGACAGTTTAGTGACTAATGTGGACTCGTTGAAACTTTGACTCCTGAAAGATGAGCGGCCATTCGTTTCAGAAAGAAGGAGAAAATAAAACAGACGGAATAAAAAAGAGACCTCACAGCCATACAGCTCTCGCCCTTCCGAGCTGTAGAGTGATTCCATCTCTAACAGTCGTTCCGAAAATATAAAATCAATTACAGGTTCCTTCGTATTCAGAGTATTAGAACACGCCTTCACGAGATACGACGTAACAAGAACCAGTGTGTCGATATTCTTCACAAAACTAAAGAGCGAAATAACATATTAGAGCAGTGAACAGATGCCTGTTTATTTTCTGGTTTATATAACGACACTGTATCAAAAGTATATATTAATATACTCGTAGATGGTAGTGGAAAGAATTTGGTAGAATACAGACACGAAATTATTTAAAATACTATCCAAATTTTACTGGAAAGTTAAATCTAATCTCAATAGGGATATGTTTTTTTTTCGTTTTTATTTGTCGTCTACTTTCCAAACATAAAACTTAAAAAAGACTTTAGACAAAATACACTCGTCACATAATTTCATTTTTTACAACGGAAAAACGATGCAAAGAGACTAAAAAGGCGGCAGAAAATAAACCAAAAGCTTCTACAAGTTTAAATGCATCAGCATGAAAACATCACGCTGGCGTTTCTTGAGACCCGATATTTTGACAACGGTTAGTACGGTTTATGTAGCTCCCATCAAGACCTCAACGGACATATTTCTGATTGATGACATCATTAAAACACCTTATATAGATGACACGTGCTTAAATGAAATAAAAGACCAAAACCCTCACCTAACACACTCTTGTTTCTTCCAAGCACGCGCATATGAGAGCATAAAGGGCGTATGGCCGGACACAGAACACGCACAGGCATACTTGTGAGCATGATTATTAAAATTAAACGAGGGACGCGTGGCAAAATGTAACATGTAATTTTCGAAATGTGTGACAGAAAACATGTCAAATAATCTACTGATCATTCTTTTAAGGGGTGAAGCTCTTGATTCTAATAACCTAAAGTACGAAGATTTCTGTCTTCTGGGTTGTTGCGCTGTGTAGTCTGGTCGATGTTTACCAACGTTTCAGAGGTCATACTGCCTCCGTCATCAGGGCGATGAATGTGCCAATTGGGTGGGTGGGGCCACTGCGAAAAGCTCCTTGCATGTGCAAGACGGTCTTGACACCGTTACATCATATCCCTGACTGGGACAGAAATGGTCCCTGAAACGTTACTGATTTTTAACCAAGTGACACTACTTCTAGCCCGATAAGATTTTATTAATGTTAGCTTTAGATCAAACTCTAAATAACTTGTTACTCATTCACACAGATCTATGTTACAGTCCCTCTCTGGAAATAACAATAAGGTTCAGCTATGACCGTTTAAATACGTAATATTTAACAGCGTAGCTTCCAGTCCTTGCAGTAATTTATTATAGCTTAATGCCTCTTCTGCCACTATTTCATCTGATTGCTTTTAGCCTTAAGTTCAAGCAATCAATCTTCCTAACTCTTTGCTGGAAGCGCCAACGCTTCAGATCATCAACAGATGGCACGGCAATCTTTGTAAATTAGATCGGCGAAAGAGGCAAAGCTGAGCCTGTACTTAATTAAGCACCACCCCAGAAACACGTATGGGGAAGTAGAGGTGTCTGTCGCATTTGTTCTTCTGGATCGGGACACTGTCAAGTGTTATTACACGGCGCCACGATACAGAAGACCACTAACAACATCTTCACAGGCCTGAGAAACTCCAGTACAAGAACGTACAGGAGGTACAGCTCTCCACTCTATCTTAATCTTGGCACTACACGTGGATTGGTCGTCTGCTTCATGTTCTAGCCGCTTCACAGTCGAGTAAAGGGCCTTCGATATACATTGTACAGAAGACTGGGTGTACACCAGAACTTATAGTACCAATGTGAAAGAAGGAAAGAATAAAAATGCTGACTTACTCTTTAAAGTACAGTTACAACTTACAAGTAACCTTATCACCTGCCTTGCCATTCAAAAACTGAGCATTTTACAGAGTGTATTTATGGGTAACGTATAATTCTCAGAATAAGTAGCTATTATTTCCATAAACAACGTTAAACACCTGGTCTTCGTAAGGTAGAAACGTTTTGTTCTCTTTGAGGTAAGAATTAAATTTGTAAATATTAGTTTCATGAGCTTCGGGCTTCAGAGGGTCAGATAAGTCATAAGAAAAACTCCTTAAACGCAGGTTCATTACAGTCTTCGGCAGATCCCGCCACTGCGCCTTATCCTAAGACAGATTAATCTAGTCTACATCTAATCTACACACTAATCGTAAAATCCAGTTTAATAATATTATCTTGCATTTTACGCCTACGTCTCCCAAGGGGTCTCTTCATTTCAGGCTTTTGTCCGTCGTATTCTTTGTTCAAATCAAAACAAAGAAAGACCCATAAAATGACGGAATACTTTGAAATTGAAATTGCTGACACAGCGAGCCTTAAAATTAAATAAAGTGACTTACAAACTTTCCTATCACGACATTACGAGGTGATAGTGTTCAAATATAAGTTCGTGTGCCCACTTTCGAGACTTATCAAAAGACTCAAAAGACACCAAAGTGAATTGGTGTTTAAAACAAACCAAATTAACCCAAAATTAAAGTGCGTCAATAAAACTGGATGCATGTCTACCATACAAGTAAAACGGAAACGCTCCTGTGTTATGTAACTTCTTACGTGTGATCAAACAAATATGACTAAATTAAAAGGAATAAGATGCAAACCGGGGTTACAAGAATAAAACTCGCGGGCTACGGCTTGCGAATAAATTTCCCACAGATTACAGTCCATACACGGTCTTACATTCAATCTGTTTGTGCGCAATGCTTCTCGTAATTTTTCTCTTTTCTAAGAGGCGCCACTAATTTATTGAAACATGACGTCGTAAATCTGACACGAAAAGTGCGGTAGATTGAAACATAAAAAATAAGAGTAGATATATCAAGGCCCCAGCAAAAGTTGCTCCTCATTTTCGATCTGTTACGTACATTTGTTTTTGTACATTCTTATTTATCGACCGTAACAATGTAGTGAATATACTGCGGTAATGGTAGTGCTGGAACTATGTGTCGTTCTTGCAGAGAAATAGCTCGACTTGCTAGTCGCTAGAGGCAACTCATTAGATACCACTGGGACGTTCAAATGTAATTAGGAACCCTATAGTGGATGATTGCAGTTGAAACTTCATAATTACACAGCGAATCTAATCTAATATAACTGCAAGCAAAAAAAGAAAACAAATTTTTACCCCAAAAACGTTAAGCCGACCAATTTCAACAGGTCACAAGCAACAGACAAACAAGAAGCTCTAGAATAAAAAGCTAATGAAGCCGTATGAACTGTCAATCTTATTGACACCTGCCATTAAAATCTATTACTGAGCACGTCATCTCACGTGGTAACGATGCTGACTTCGGTTCGGAATGCAAACGGTTCTAATTTCGAGAGATTTCAAATTCTCACGGCGACTAGTCTGACAGTGGCTGTCTTCTGGGATGTTGCGTCATGTAGTCACATGCCGACCGAAGTTTCAGAAGTGTTTACTTCCTAGATCACAAGCCTCAGACTCAAAAAATAAAACATCGATATCATTCGCAT
>NW_019059661.1:893417-984813 GCF_000696155.1 Zootermopsis nevadensis | reverse complement strand
AAGGACTGTTAGAAATATAATATAAAATATAGAAAATAAATTAAAACTGATTTAATTACAATCTTCGACGAGAAATTATTGTGACCATATGCCTGCGTACATCTGGATTTCTGTTGTTGCCGAATATGAAAAAATTACTTAATGAGTAGCCAAGCAGAATGGCGGCGTGGCTTTTGACCGTTCAAAACCACGACTGGCCCAAAATCCCTCAAGAACAGCAAGCACCAATCATTGTTTATTACACAGACAAATACGCTTGGTGTATGAATATCACTGCCGGTCAGATTAATTTTTCTTATGTCAACGCCTGCCATGTCATCTACATAGGGTTATTAAAGTGTTGTAGTGATTGGGGAATATATTCTTGTGGAAATACTAATACAGAGGAAATACAATTATATATCTGACTGATAATCATCTCCTTAAGGTACAAACTAATGGGCCACACAAACATACAGCAATTTTGAGACCACAGTGATCGGTGTTGTAATGAAATTTGCTAATTGTATTTTAGCGATGACATTACTCAAAGACTTACACAACTAAAATAATTTGTTTCGAATAAAACTCATTTCAAGTCTGAGATTTAAACAAGTCCAGTCACTCAAGAAGATTGCGATGTACTTGAGCAGAGAAGATAAATTAATAAGAACCCACTGCTGAAGACGAGCGTTCGTACATCACAGGCATTAGCACATTCGCGTATTACTAAGATGTTAAAAATATTATTCATTGTCAGAACTTTTTCCATCGTCTGTTCTTTAAAACCACGACGTTTCGGAGGCTGGTTCTGTCTCCGTATTCAGGTGAGAGGTATCTACTCTGTTGGGTCAATTAGATAGAGCTAGTCTGTGTCACTGGACTAGCTCTATCTAAGGGACCCCAACAGAGTACGTACCTCTCACCTGAATACGGAGACAGAACCAGTCTCCGAAACGTCGTGGTTTTAAAGAACAGTCGATGGAAAAAGTCCTGACAATAAATAATAATTTTAAGTGTAAACTACCGTGGTCAAAACCCTTTAGAATTTAACTAAGATGTTAGTTTCTTACGAATTTTCAAGTTGTAATAATTAATTTCAGATAACAATTAATTAAAAATTCCCTATTTAAAGTACTCAGTATTGGTGTGGTGAGTTCTGGGGTTCCAAATAATTACAGCTTGCTGTTTTCTGTGTCTCTCATACTATTAGTGGGTGTTGTCATAATTTATAAACTGAACACAATATTATAAATATTTTTTCGGGATCACCATGTTAGTACTTTCCATTCTGTTAATAAATTAAAACCTAACAGAGCGCGTATTATACAAATAACCTATAGATTTTCAGAGGCGTACATACAGCGACGTTAGTGTCGTCACGTATGATACCACAGACATTAATAACTTGGATATAATAAAATCTGCATAATTAGTTACATAGTACTTGTCCTACAAATTGTTGAAAGTTAAAACAATAAATGTTTCCTCGTAAATCAAACATAGTAATTAAGGAACACAAAAACAAACACAAAAGAAGTAATCATAATTAAATTTTAAGTTTCTATTTGGGAGACGTGTATGTACACGGCTGGGTATAGTCCACCGTCGTCAGATATTAATTGTACTCATTCTCAAGCACAGGCCTACCAAGCCATGCATAACTTCTTGCGAAGATGCGAAGCGAGTAAAAGTTAAGATGGCGGTGGAAGATAAGAATGGCCTCCTCCTAAGGCCTACATATTCTGGGGAATCCTCATTATTTCGAGAGCGGCGTAAGGCAATAAACAGTTCTACATGAAATTTTGACGTCTTTCATGCCGTACACTTCCGCACGTGTAGCCTATGACCAGGAAATCGCTAAGCAAATCAAATATTTAGTAAAAGATCTACATTTTGCTCTTTAGCACTACATTATTTTACAAAGCTTAAAGCCTTGAAACCGAAAATCCTATTGGCTGTATGTAATGAGATCTACTTCTATTGAATTTTTCAAAACATCCCCTAAAATTAAACCCTGAATAAGCTACTGCATAGATTAATAAGACGAGTGAGTTTAGGTTCAGAGCAATTTAAGGAGTTCGTCGACTTAAAGTCAATTTTATGACTAAACGACAGCTGATAACTTTTCAGTACAAGTGTCTAGTAATGCTGAGATATCCTGCGATTAACACTGAATTAATTTCTGTTTCCTCTTATACCGATTGTCAGCACAGTTGTTAATTAACCAGGATGCCGACATAGTACAAAAGCCTTAATATACATTCGATTATATTTAAAGTCACGTATCAAAAGTATAGCATTACAAATGTTATGTATCCTGTAAAAATCCTTAGTCTTTGTTAAAACATTCGCTGTATGTGAGACATCTTTATAAATGGTTCTGAAGAGCGTTTTAATATTACCGTTGTTATATTAATTTTATTTCAAAATTTTTATATTGAAAGATTTTTTGAAGTATTTTCAGCTATACAACAAAAGTTTGACAAGATATAAGGTTACAACAGCAGGGATGTTAGCTAAAAGACAATGAAACGTCAAGAATCATACAGACATACGAAGAATTACATAATCTTTAACGCATGAATATGTAAAAAGTCGTAAAATAAATATTAAAGTATATAACACATTAAAACTTTTACATTGCCTGTGAGGAATTCTTCAAAATTCCGTTTCTAAGTTCTTCGTAATTCAGTCACACCTTGTACTGCAGACTTACCTGAAAAGAAGAAGAATAAATGTTAATTCATTAAAAAACTTAAGTGTCGATTAGGTATAAACAAACACGTCTGTTCTGTAATTCATTTACAGCTACTCCATCGTTTATAACAAACCATTTCCTACTCAAAAAATATCTCCGGCTTCTTCCTTTATTTAATAAAGTATATATAAAAATTAAAGATCTCCCCCTCCCTCTGTATAGACGGAGCCTCCTTACTCATATCCCTTCTTCGTCCTCATTTTCAAATTACCAAGCTCAACCCACTTCTTCCAGTTGATGTATCAACCTGAGTATAAAATATTGATGGTCTCTTGTCACTAATAACTGCAAAATGATTACGATATTATGTATCACTGTACCTTCCCTTATATTTGCATATCCTTTGAATCATCAACATTACTGTTTCTTTTTAAAAGTTGTAAAGACAGTTGTTTGTCTTCATACATAGAAGCTCTAAGGGCGAACCTGTTAAAGTGGTTTATTTTCAAATGAAAGCTCTTTGATAATATTTTGCAGAAACAAGGTTACTCTTACGATATATTTTCAGATAAATAAATTCTTCCATGCAGTCAGCTATTCGCCGTCTTTAACAGGCAATGCGTTAACAATCACTCATAATCAATAAATGTTGAATTATAAAAATAAAGTTAAATAAAATAGGAAGTGTTGTTTCTTATATTGGAGCAAGAATTTTCTTGAAGATAATGATGAAACTCCTTCCCTAAATAGGATCAATCAGAAAGAAATGTGATCAACTACACATTACGCACTTGCATTCCGACATAAAGTTAGCGTCCCTTGCCCCGTTGTTACTCGCAACACAGGTTAGCCCCTTGCTGGAAGAGGCCTCTTATTACAGACCGGAAGTGTCTATGTAACTAGTTTCCTGGGAACCTTCCACTCCGCGAGGTCAAGCAGTCGGATCGCGAGGTTAGCCCCTGGGGTCACGATACTGTATCACGTCTACATCGGCGGCACCCCATACATCAGTAGAAGGTCACTGGATACCCCCTTACTGCCATTAAAAAGGTCATCAATGGCACCTCAGTCGGACAGTATCACTGCCCGATCTGCAGTCCAACATTCATACACTTCTCTCTGCTTAGTTTGGCATCCATTTCCGTAAATTATTTCTTTCTTTGCCGAATACAAAGTAGGATTTGAGGTCCTCGCGGCGGTGAGTACGAAGATGGCTGCCTTCTGGCTTGTGGCGCCCAGAAGACAGCTACCTACATAACAATACTGAAACAGCACAGTCAAGAGGCGCATTTTAAACGTTGCATAAAATAATGAATCAAATACATATACAGCTAAAGGGAATAATATTCTTTAAGAAAAATAAGCACGAGTGTTTCTCTCCTCCTAGGACCACACCGATTCTCCCACCCGCACAGTTCATGCGAACCCTATCATCTGCTTGAGGGCTATGACAGTTCGCCCTGCGTGTGACCGTCCGTCCGTCCGTCTGTCTGTCCGTGCGTACTGCAACACGAAAAAGAAGAGTCCAAAAAGTAAGGATATCCAAGATCTTGCTTCGCGCGCAAAGATTAGTAATTATATCATGCCGCCATTATAATAAATCAGAAATAAAGAAACATAAAACCAAAAGAAGTTGATGCAGATACCAAGTTAGCTGTGCATGTAGTGGCACTGCACGGTCCCTGCAAACCGAGTGAGTACTATACCACACATGAACTCGCCACGCGCAGCTCGAACATTAGTTCTTCCTTTTCTCGGTCTATTTAACAACGCCGTTCACCCACATGAGTTGAATGACAGAATTATTAACCCCTCTCCACATTTTGTATTTTTGATTTTTTGTATTATTCTTAGAGTAAACAGCGATAATTTCCTTAAATAGCTTTAACCAGTTGTTCTTTGTAACCGGGAAGTGTTGCGTTTTCTTTCCTGTACGGACTGAATTCTTAAATGCGTTAACGTTATTAGGTAGCCAAAGGCATATGAATACAGGCCTGCTCTTTAACTGACACTCTTAAGTAAAAGAATAGCAATTACACTTTGCTATAAGATACATGTTTATAATTTATGTTTATTTTACTGTAGATATATTTTATTATATTTGAATAATATTCAGAATTGGTGCAAAGCACTCCAAATATGCCCATCACAGCTCCATGAACAAATACTTTTAAAGTAGGAGGAACCAATAGTAGAATATTAAGAGAAGATTCCAGAGTCTACCATTCCGGACTTCCCACACCGCACGATCATTCGATATATCTCGCTGTGAATCTCACCCGCAGTCAAACTAACTCACTTGCACCTCCCGCCCACTCCCGCCCATCGCTATTCGAAAATGTTCATTTCAGCCATATCGCAGCACCCATGTACACTGCACATACAACAACCTTCTGAATGGGGCACCTCTCATTAGAATCCACAAAATTAGATTCATTGTGTTAATTTTATTGATTTTTAAATAAATAGTTTCGGTAATTTAAATTGTAGATTATTTCCAGTTCAGATTTGAATAATAACTTAACCTTGCGGCGGCAAATTAACGGAACAGTCACCACGGTGATAAAATCAAGAAATAGAAGAAGGGTTGGTCACGTAGCATGCACGGAAGTGTTATATACATCAGTGGTATTCAACCTGGGGTACGCGTACCCCCGGGAGTACGCGAAGACAGCTTAGGGGGTACGTGAAATTTAAAAAAATATATATATTTTATGATAAACACTGAATAATCAGTAATGTAATTTATTTAATTTATTTTAGGTGTAGATTATATACTATGTATAACTTGAGTTATACGCCAGCAACTCTGGGGGTACAAAGTTGAGGAGAAATTATATCTGGGTGTACGCGAACAAAAAAGGTTGAATACCACTGATATACATTATACATTTCGTGTATTTACGGTCTCCAATGGCGGGGAGCTTCTAGACTAGCTGAGCATCTATCAGCTTCTCACGTAGGTTTCTGCTCCAATGAGTCACAGAAGGAATGTTAAAGCGAAATACACGTCGTATGTTCCAAACACCAACGCATTTATTTGTGAAACTAAGTCATTCCACATTAACCCTTTGAAGCCGACAGTAAAAATACTAGCAACTTTTACCAGCTGTGCGACTAACAGCTTTTCATGAAGGACTTGCTCCATGGAATAGTTTGGCTGGTGGTCAGATACACCTACTTAACCCTTTGATGCTGAAGACAGAAAGGGAGAGTTAAGGCGAACAGGAAAAGATTACGCGAAAAGGGATAAATTATAAGGAAGAAGTGCGAGACAGTTCACTTCCGCTTTGTCACAAGGTTGCCAGGCATTAACCGTTCGTCTTGCTGTTAAGGATAGAATGAGGATGAAGATGTTAGGGTGCAAATAAGTAAAAGTTTGAGACAGAGACAACGAATCTTTTTTTTTTGCGTGTTGAAACAATCGCTTGGAAAATTAAGTAATTTAGTGACCTACACAGCAACGGGGTGTAATTTTGATTAATTTAAATAAGAAGGGTTGCATGATAAACAAACAGTAGTACCTTTGAAATTTAAACGTAGCTCCTATTTATAGCATTCATGGAAGAAAACTTCTTGTATTTGCGCTAAGGGGTGGGTAAATCGAGTCAAAGCACTGGATGTACACTGGCACAAACATTGATCTCTCACGGCGAGATTAGGGGCAGAAAAGATACAATTATACTTTCGTATTTCGACATATAAATCGCACTGAATTCAGAAAACGTGCTGAAATTCTTATTCAAAGAATGCAAAGAATCTTACAACACATATGACAAACCAAGCTGGCAGATTTCAACACCAGTTCGTGCAACGAAATAATAGCAAGCTACGTTGAATCATCATGTTTGTTTTGTTAGCAACACAATCTGGCGACGACATCCATTATCCCCAATTTAAATAATTCCAAATGCACCTCACTTCGAGTTTTCATTACCATAAAGCTGCATACATTAGCATCTCGACTGCGCCTCGGTAACGGTGTTATTCATGACAAAATGGGGTCCGACTTAATATTAAGATGGAATCTCCACAAATGAGCTCTTGTCGGCATCTTTGGAAGACAAAGAACAAATAAAGCAAAGTTAAACTAACAATACGAACCAACCCATTCAAATGAAGACAGGAACAAGTCAATATTACAAAAACTCATTTAGTTCTTCCTATCTGTGTGGATATTATCTGTGGATTCGCCTTCAGTGAAGTGCTTCAACCTAATAGGACGGGTACTGTATTACGAAATCAAATTAAAATCTTTACTTTTATGTCAGTGACACTAGTCTAGTACCGGTCTTCGAAACGGATTACAGCTCGTGTTACATAATTGAATATTTTCTTTGTTTAAAAACCCACAATTCAGAGCGTGTTAGTAAGTCAGATGTGTATGATCAGTTCATTCTTGTTTGACATAAACTTTAAACGATCCAAGTTAATGACGCCAGTGGAATCTTTGTTTATGTTTATAAGTACCATTAGCCACTCAGTCTGACTAGTGGAAAACATAAGTTGAATAAAAAACAGTTGTATTAATTACCTAGCAAATCATCTACATGCTGAACTGATTGATAAAAATTGTTCTTGTCTAAGCCTAAACCTGCAGAAATATACTTTTCTTAAAGCATCCCGTATTCTAATCAATATCCTTCAATGCGATGTGTTCCAACTAGCCAATCACATTGGAAGCTTCATATTCTTGAATTGACTATAATATGTTTAACGTGATATTCAGATATTCGCGTGAGGAAATTGAGGAAATCTACCGGCAACATCGGGATTGCCGTCTCGGATGGGATTCGAACCGGTTTGCCAAAATATAAATTAACCACGCTGAGCGCTTCGTTCAGAAAGTCGGTGAAGCACCCGTTTTCTGTTCTAGCAATTAGCTAACCTCAAGTGCTGATTATATTACTGATTATGAAAGAATAATATTAAAAATGTAAAATCACGAACAGAGGAAAATCGAGAAGGCATAATCAACAATTATTTTATACATCAGACCTCATATCTGTTATTTCTTTTATAAAAATTGCGTTCTCTTCAAACTGTAGATAAAACACTGCAAAGTCACTTCGTTTGGATGTTCATAAACATAATCCAAATAACTGTCTTCAGCGATGTCGAGCCCTGCAGCCTCAGAGAAGTTTACCGAACTTTCCGGGGTGCTCGAAAATGACTATTGCGCCTTGCAAACCGAAGATGCAATTTATATCAAATGGAGGATGAAACAACGAGGATTTTTCATTTCTTGTTCTCCTGTTATAAGATAACATTCGCAATACGTAAGAGACGCTCAACTTCCTCCTTAATTTCCACGCACAACTGTCAGTCACGTGTTCAATCAATTTGGACAAGAGAAAGGCTGCCTTAACATTCTACGCATGATGAATCAAAATGGTTCATTCCATAAATTTAAATTGCAATGCGCTATGAAATTGTTCAAAATCAAGGAAAAATAAATCCGTCTAAAAACCTATATAATTTACATACAATACAATAAAAACTATCGTTTAATGGCGATAATTAATAAACTCCTGCAGGGCTTGATAACAAATTCATTTTCAGGAAATCCTGTGTGAACATAAGTTACAAATTATAGTTCATATGCAGAACACTTATATGGGTCAAATTACAAACATAACAAGGGTGAAAAGATGGAGAGTTTGTAATATTTAAGGCAGAGAAAATCTGGATTAATGGAAATTGCATACATAAATATGTCACCAAATTATATATTATTAATTTATAGTTTTTGATTACTTCTCCAGAGGAGAGTAAACTGTTTATGTTCGTCCCAAAACTTCTTTTTAATCTGTTAATGCAAGAATGAAATTGATGCAGTTTAAGCCGAATAATGATCGAAACTGAGAGTAAGCATGGATCGAAAGATACCAAAATGGAAAATGTATACGCTTCTGGAGTACACTGGCACTCCAAAGGTGTTCTTCAATCACGTATTTCCCTTTTGCATTTATATAATCCGATGCCAACTTGGGTCTTGTATCATTTTTACACAATTACAACCGCAGTTCATTGTTGTTCAACAATGTCTTCTAAAAAGTGACTTTTGATCTTTCTGATACTGATTAGATCCGAAGTTCCATTGTCCCATTGTTGCGAAAAACACAACAGACATGGACGTCCCAACGAGGTGGTGTTCGTTCACGCTAAAGCGGGAATCGATTCATATGACTCGATCCTACTCACATTTCAAACTATGAAATTTACGCGACGCTGGGAGTACTGGTCGGTTTTCTTTTACTCCAGCTGTTACTTTCAAGACATAAAGAAAGATATGAACATTTTTCACTCTGAATCCAATTCTTTAACAATGATACCGAAGCACTAGCGCCACTCATGCTCTGTTGAGACAGCTAGAAGCCACGTCATTTTTGACCGGGGCGGCTCTGGAACATGGGCGGGCGCGAATCAGGGCGGAGGCTTCCAGATCGAGAAAATATTAATTTTAAAAAAAGGGTGTGGACACGACCGATGTTCAGTTTAAAGTTCTAAATGTATTTTCATTTCTTCTTTTGTGGGACGATTCTTACTGGTGGTGAGTGTGACCGAAAATGTATGCAGAGATCTCAATCAACACATCCCCCGTCTCTCTAATATCCTCTCGGCTCCACTACCGTGTGGCTTCACAGACACCCGCCCTGTATACGAGCGACATAAGACCGGCCATGTCACGCTGAAGGACCACCTGAAACGAACGGAATTAAGAGACCGCTCTTGAAGACATTTTGGATGTACAGGTAACACGCCACATCATTTTGTGACTTCAAGGACTCTGAAAAAAAACACTGTCCTGTCCTCCTTCTTTCTTACATTGCACGAACAAATTGCACAATTTCAATTATTATTAGCACTTACACTCTTCTATTGCCGTGTACACGACCTTTATTAATGCAGTAGTGGTATCACTGCATGTTTCCGTCTTACTAGGTCATCTTCAGGTGCTTCACCTAAATTTCGAACGGTCTTAAATACCATACTAGAACCAAGGCGTAGGAAGTACTGTAGTATCTGTACTATTGACTGTGTTTCCTAGAATGATACCAGAAGACAAGGGATGAAAAATCAGGCAAGAACACGCCTTCCCCAGGTTCAATACAGAGGAATGCAGTAAAATTTATGTCGCCCAAGCCACTAGAGAATTCTCAAAAGAAAGAAAAAAAACAAGAGGCTATGGGAAAGGAGTCAGAATAGAGAAAGATGATCCTACATGCAAATAAATAAAGGCAAGTATGGTTGCTATAGAAGAAGGGAGAACAGTAAGAATAGAAGCTAAGACAGATGTTGCGGCCGGTTTTCGAACGTGTGTCTGTGGAAGAAGCAGCAGCTTCTGGTAGCCTAGCAGCAGAGGGTTTATGTCACTACAGTCTCCTTGCCAACAAACGGACATACCGTACATCGTCCTGTGGCAAGGGGCAGCGTTTACTGCGTTTTGTTACGCTCGTATTTCCAGTTCAACTCTCATCCTATGATTTTCACACGGAGACGCTAAACAGTTGAGCTGTCTACACTGCATCACGAAACTGAGCACATTACAGAACTGTAATTGCTATGCATATTATTATAAATGCCGGTCATGTAAGAAGGATCTTGACCGAGTTTCTCGGTGTTCCTCGGCATGTCGAGGCGAATTCTATAAAAAAAATAGCAACCAATGAAACGGGACAGAAAATGATTGCTTCTTTCTAAATTCTTGATTTCGCTGCTTTAAAATATGTAGTCCAAAAATAAAACTTTAATTAATTTCCTAAAAATCAGTGCTCCGTGTACTCTTCTTTCGTTATTCCGTTATTTTACGACGCTGTTATTACACTCTGAGGTAAGATGACTACGAATGATGATGATTCGCGTCAAAGAAGTCATGGCTATTTAAGGCATTATCTGATAAATATCCGGAGATCACGAGTTCGACTCTATTTGGACTAAAGTTTTCCGTGATTTTCACCAGTTAATTTAGTCAAGCAACGAGTTGTTATTTGACCATATTCATACTTCAAAATCATCCTTCGATTCAACGTTATATAATTTAATTATTTAGCTTTGATAACACCTTGTGGTTCTCGTGTTGGAAACGTTTCAACACATAACCAAATATTTAGCTCCAACTTTCGGCAACATTTGATAACACTTACAGTATCCAACACTATTTCATAATCATAATTTCAATAGAGTACAAGTTCCGGATATTTCCTTTCTTTACATTTCACACATTCTTCATAATTCAGAAGTTTCCTACTAATCACTAATCCTCCCATAACCCGTCATCAAAACTGCGATCAAGGGATCTGCAGA
This sequence comes from Zootermopsis nevadensis, assembly GCF_000696155.1. The sequence continues at coordinate 973,826 of NW_019059661.1, read as the reverse complement.
ACCAAAAAAACTGCCATGCGGTGTGATGGCTTCAAACTAACGATTCCCCGGTTAAGAATGGCTTTCCTCGTCTCCTCCGAGTCAACGCTGGTACAGGTAAATGTGTACGTTTTAAATATACCACTGATCGTCCGCCCAATTAATTATTTCGAAGTACCTTGTTTCTCTTTCTACATTGTGTGACTTTCGCAGCTGACATAACATCGCTAAATAAACAGACAGCAAGACGCAGACCGTTGATTCCAGCCTTTTGTCTAATGAGTAGCAAGGACTCTTTTCCCAGAAGATAAATACGGCCCAAGCGTGAAGACGTCAATCTGGTCTGCCCGTACGTTCACTATAAAACATTGCTGAATGGCTCTTAGGCGCAGGGATACATTCAGCTTTTACAGTTTCAATGCTCAGAAGATTGCACGTGTTTTAGTGAAACCAGAAGGTACGCAAACGCTGCAGAAGGTAGTCATGTAAGTGACATTACGGCATGTCCCTATGCTGGCAGTTTACGACCCAGGCTCAAGCCACGTTACAAGAGAACTGCCAACTGAGCGGTGCCTTTGAGATGCTTACCAACATTGCAGTAGTGCTACACCGTCACTAGAAAGAACGCTATACAGGACTGGCATTTAGCCATATCTCAAGGAAAGTAAAGCCACATCTCTCGCATAAAAAACAGAAAATTAGCAGTGGTAATAAGAATAGACTTTTAACAGGCCAGTCCGTATCTTTCGTGGAGGATTTAGTTGATGTCGCTTTAATAACAACGTTAAAATAAATACAGATGCCTCGACATGCAAAGTATGGACGAGGTAGATTAATCTTGGCCATGTTTTCGAGAGATACAAAAGATCCACAGATGAGTAGTTCAGTTATAAACAATAAAGGCAAATGTCTCAGTAAATATTTTAAAACTCGGAATTTTTGTTTGCAGCGTGCTTTGTATTTTGTGCAGTGTTTTGTGTTTTTATGTTCGTCATCACAGTGGTGAGTTTCGATTTGAGCTTCATGTGACATAGGAATAACTTTGAACCTGTAAGAACCAAAATTAATTTCGTCCGGTAATCTGCCATGTTTTTGCCTCGAAATAACAAATTGCGTCAATATCCACACAGTGATTTTGAAGCCGTAATTTGCGAAAAGACAAGGTCTCCTTATTATGTGTTCACTCTATAGGTTATACTTCGTGCACACTCGTAAAAACTCTGACGAAATAGCACAACCAATTAAAATATAAAATTGTGTATCCAGTAATTTGTTAATTAGACATCGACCCTGTTTAATAACTGTGCATTTTGAACGACTATCATGAGTAGTCTGGTAAATGCAATGTATCAAGGGTGGAAAATGTGACTAACATGACAGATAATGCGAATAGCTTAACTTGGATATCTGTGAGATAGCACAATACACAATACGGTGGATTTATTGTGTATACATTCGTTCTTACAGTTTAATTATTAGGCCTACAAGGAAATTAAACAACAGCCGAACGTGTTCTGGCGGCATGACGTCTTAACTGGAATGTGTTTTGTCCTTCGTCATGTACGATAGAATATCATAAGCTTCACTGCCTAAACTGGGTACACTAAGGACCTAGACCCTTTTTGTTGACTGGGCGGCAAGCAAAGAAGAATTTGTATAGTTGGGAAAGAACAGAATTGTGTACTAGGAGCAAAATAACTGGACAAAATGGAAAGCCTGATATGGGCAACAGAATTAAACAGAAGTTTAATATGTTTGGATAGGTTTTAATCCTTCATTTTTGTCGTATGCCTTATTAATCAATTACAAACCAGAAACAACCCTCATTACTTACTATTTAGATTTGCTACTAGTTGAATAAATATGATGTTGATTATATTCGTATTTCTGAAAGCGTAAACGAGAAGATCTGGTTGGAAGTGAATATACATTTTTGACGTAAATACGTCTATACGGAAGGGTCATTCGGCAAAAAAAGCGTAACGAAGATGTGTAAGATCCATATCAACAATGTGTAAATTTTGACCGACGTCAATGGTCAGCTTTTATATGAACTCCTGCGTGCATTGTTGTGTTTCATTACTGCCGTCAACAATCCGCTTTCGTTATTGCGGAAAGAGCTGAGCTGTGAATCGCTTGTAGAAGAAGTGCATCGTAGAGTAGTTATTATTGTGCTGTTAAAAACGTTATAGAATATCACAAGTACTTATCTTATATAAGAATTATTACATTTCATCACATTACATTACAGAGACGTATTTACGTCAGATTCTCCGGAACCGAGGTTCCACTGTCAACTTTCTTTTTCGTTTAAAACTTAGGGTTATTGCAAGTAATGAATTAACTATTTCAGAGTTATCTAGCAAATCACACTTTACTGCTCATTTCCGAACTGCATAATGTGCGAGAAGACTTACATACGATTGCAGTATTTCGTCTCGCCGTCAGACAAGACTAACTTCACTTTGTCTTTCAGGAAGATATTTCAGATTCACACGGCCGCGAGAATAAAAAAGGCTGTCTTCTAGGATGTTGCGCCGTGTAGTCTGGTAGAAGTTTTCTGACGTTTCAGAGGTGCTTGCTGCTTCCAACATAATGGAGGTAGCAAGCACCTCTGAATAAACTTCTACTAGACCACGTCGCAAGAAACCGGAAGGCAGCCAACTTCATACAAACCGCCGTAAAAACCCGAACGGTCATTATTCCAGAATGCTTGAACATGACGTTAGAGGTCAACACGTTCCGTGGTTGTGTTTTAATACTCACCACGATACAAGCGCAGCCACTCTGTGCATATCGATACTACGTGTTCGTTGAGAAACGAATGTTGTCGATGTCAACATAGAAACGAAATCATGATAGTGATAAGTGATAAACTAAACTAAGCCAACGCTCTTGATATTATACATCTGGGGGGTAAAATTCGTTAATTTTCTGTGTTCATAGCTGTCGACGCACGGAGGACTTGTAGCTGTCATTCCTTTTTGTGTCACAGCCCAGCTATGGCTGAAGAAAGGTAAACAAGTAAGGTTAAAACAGTAGAAATAACTATTTTAAGCAAAGCCCCATGAACGAATACTTTTGGGGTATATGGTTCAAAACAAAATATCTTCCTTGTGTATGCGATTCAGTCTTACAAAAAAAGGCCCCAAAAAGCACAAATATAAAGTGAACATTATGGATGAAACTACAAGAAAAATGTAAAGTTGACAACATATGGTTTTTTCATAAGTGTGCTAGGTGGTATGAAGAACTCTTTAGTGCGGTAAAGTGTAAATAACTATCTTTTTTGCAACATACTATGTTAAAAGTGATGTATGATGGTTTCAGAATACCTTCCAGTTGTTGTCTATAGTACTTTGTGTGCATCTGTTTTCAGTGTCAAATTAACTAAGATACTACATATTTAGACTGCACTCTGGCAATTCACACCAGTTTAATTTAAATGTGCTTTATATATAATGTTGTAATACATCAAGTACGACAATGAACATTTAATTTTACTACAGTCTGCTGAATGGCTCCATCTGTGTCAGATTGTTATATACCTTAGTATCATAATTTAAGAATGTCTTAATAGCAGTTAAGAGGCATGTATTGTTATGTGTATTCATATTAAATTTGTCTGTTTCAGAGAGGGAGGTTGGTTGGATTCATGGTATAAGGCTGCAAAGAATAAGGTACCTACTGTGTTTAAATTAACGCTTATCTACGTTGATATGCCACAACAGGAGTTGTTGACTTATTTTCCATTATCTTAAACTTAATTTTGCAGTGGTTTTCTTTAAACCATTCTTTTTCCAGAAGACCTTTGCAAAGTCTTCTTAAATGTGTTTTCTGTCTTGTCCATTGCACATTGCTGGAGCTTTCTTTTTGTCCCATTGTGTCCAGCAATGTAATTAACTTCTATCTAGTGATGAGGTTGAGAATGTGTGAAGCTATACCTCCACTTCCACATATTTCATAATAGTATGCTGTTTAAACTTAGAGACACCTTCATCTTACATCTACTTAGCCATTTCTTGTCCCCTTGGGTTGTTCATAGAGCCAACAAAACTGTTTCATCAGCTTGATAAAACAGATATTGCATTTATAGTTGCTGCTCTTATATCATGTGTCCATAATGTTTACATTATATTTTTATATATAAGGATTAAACTATTTGTATTAAATCTCTTGTGTTTCTGCCTGCAGTCTGTTGAGGTCCTGCAGTTTGTGAAACGTGACCTGGATGAATTTTCTACCGCAGTTAAGAGTGAGGCTAGTAATGTTGTCAGTTCTACAACATCAGCTCTGAAGGACAAATTAAGAGTAAGATTAATCTCGTGTTTTCCAAATCAAGCATGCTCAAGGGTTTGTAGAAATTGACACGGCTCTCACTCAAAAGCTAAAGTTATGTGTAGAAATTAAATTCTTCTTCTTCTTCATTGTATTATAAACTCCATGTTGTGCCTCAGTTCCAAAATATAGTATTTGCTTTTTTCATTACTTTCATTCTCAGCTAGACGAACCAGAATCAACGGCAAACACTATGAAGAGGAGTGTATCATCATTTTTTGGGCAGGTCAGCAGTGTACTGAACCCATCACCTGAAGATGAGGATGAAGAGGCAATTGTCATTCATGACTCCCAACCTGTAGTGCTCACAAAATACCAGGTGATGCTCGTCGAGTGATAAATTTGTTCGTATGAGCAAAAATCCTAACCTCCTGTGATTCTCATAACATAAGTGAGAAAATGTTACAACAGAAATCGGTAAATACTTTCTTCTAGATGCTGCAGCGTGCGCTCGTCGCCAATCCTGACACATTCCTGTTTGATCCAGATAAGAAATATGAACAGCAGTATGAAGCTTGGTTAGAAATTATTGAAGATCAGCTGACTGCAGACAGACTGTCAAAAATGATGACTGCTAACCCAGATTTACATTCCCAGTACACAGCTTTGGTCCCAGATCAGGTAATGCTTGCTTTTTGTTCATAAGTTTCAAGTGCTTCTAGAACTCAGAATATGACATTCATTATACAGCTTTTTAAAGGTTTAATTAGGTAGTCTAATGAAACAAATTAGTTATTTTGTTAGAAAAATGCGAGTTACTGAAATAAATTTCATATTACGTGCCACTGGAGCAAATTCAAAATGACGTATTCTAATTGCAAGGAATATTTTGACAGGTATCACACCTAGAATTCTGGCAGCGTTATTTATTCCGTAAAGCATTACTGGAAGATGAAGAAGCTAGAAAGGAGGCTACGGAACGAAGAGCTGAGAAGGAGAGACAGGTGGCTGAGAATTTTCAGTGGGAACAAGGTAATCTGTCTGGTCAGGAAGCAAGTTATTTACTAAACATGCTTAAATCAGTAATTCCCTGAATTATAGGGTTGCCAGAAGGTTTACTATTGATGATCATCTTACATCCTCTATCGTTACTCATACGGAGTGCATGTCCAAACCATTATATTTCATTCTTACATATTTCATCTTACATCCTCTATCGTCACTCATACGGAGTGCATGTCCAAGCCATTATATTTCATTCTTACATATGCTAATTATGGATAGTGAAAGGTCCAAAAAAAAAAAATGTATGTGCTGGGCGGAGCAGGAAGATTTTGTATTTGGCAATTTCTGGAAAGTGTGCTGCAAACATAATACTTTGTTTCTGGTTACGTTTCAGAAGATGACTTTGGTACCAACATCGAATTGACTGAAGAGGAACAAACAAGACTGTTGCTCGAATATGAAAGGGAATGTGAGAGCAAGAAATTACTGCGAAGTAACTCAGAAAGGAACAGTAGGGAAGATGCTATGATGTCAGCATGTGGTGTAAGAGGCAATCAGCACTCCTCTTTCATCTGTGAGAGCAGATCGGAACCATCCATAGCATCTAAGATGGACGGTTGTCAGATGACCACAAGTGATAAAGCAACCAGCAAACAAGAAAACTTGAACAGAGATGGGCAAAAAGGAGAACTTATGACAGGCGATGAATCAGTTCTCTTTAAAACAAAGGAGAAGAAGGATATGGTTATTGTCACTGATGGAAATAGCTGTCACACCTCGTCCAGCTCAGGCGACAAAGGTACTATAACATAAATACCAATTTAGATAATTATAATCTGGGTGTTGTTTGTTTTAATGAGAAACTAAACAAGATTATGAAAGAATTGATCAGAACTCTCTCAATAAGGCTGCATGTGTCTGTCCAGAAATTAATATTGTAGACACTAATTGACATAAAAGAAGAGGTGATAATAGGACACCCTGTCTTGGTATTATCGTGACGGAAATAACCCTAACAATCAGCCAGATTTTCAAATTTGAGAGTGTAGGACGATATTGCTGCTCGCAAATAATCGTCGAGATGGGCATTAGTAAGTAGAGATCTGCGCTTTGATTTTATAATGTTCATGGTTGAACGGCCTTCATTATTCAGTATAACCTCTTTCCGTATCAATGCGGGCACCCAAAAAAAGCCTTGGCGGGCGCCATGGCACCTGCAGGCACCGCGTTGGGGACCACTGATGTAGGGTCTTAACATTTTGTATTGTGATATATTTTTAAAATTATGCAGTGTTCATTCAGATAGCTTTATTGGAGATTTAGAAATAACATAGTGATTGCTCCAAATATAATACCCCATGAATCATTATGAAATTTTCATGGTTAACACATTATTAACATCAGTTGTATTAAAATATACAATGTTTAATTCTTCAGAATTCTAAAATGCAGCACGCCAATGGAATACTTTTCTTTCAGTTGATAAAAAGACAGTTTTATTTAAGTCGGTGATTCCTGCGATTATTAAGCCACGTTCATAATAAGAGTCACATAAACAGAACAATGTGGTGATATGAACTTGGTTATGTTTTGTTACAGAAAGCAATTATGATGACTGGGAACGAGAATTTGACCTAGAAGACGCAGAAGTGGACACATTGACTGAACAGCTAACTGATATAGCAAAAGCATAATGACCCTGAATGAGTGACTTGGTTACTGTTACACTGTAATTGGAATAAAAGCTCATGCAGTTGATGCATTACTGTTGTTTTAAGGTATGGCCCACAGATTGTTTGAAGGACCAAGTATCACGCAAGGTAGATGGGTTATTTGCTCTTTCGTCTTATGTGGTATAAATATTGAATACTTTGTGCCTGGCCTGTCCTGACAGTAGGCAAGATGCAATTTAGAATGGAGAGAAAAGTTTTGTTGGACACAAATGTTACGAAGTTAGTGCAGTCTCTCTTCTATTGGCCTAAAGCCTTTTCTGTTATGAAGCAGAAATTAACCACATAGAAATGCGAAACATTATTAACTGATGTAATTTAGTAATAAACTCCACTACCCGTCATTAACTTACCAGATTTGTTCAGATTGACATACTGATTTGATATTATCACTTTTGAATGACATGGTGTAAACTTGTAGCCTTTACGTTCTTCAAGAGAATAAATTAATTTAGCCATATTTGTAGAAAATGGATTTTAATGTAAAAGAAATGACAGTGGACTTGAATGACCTTGAAATAATAGCCAAAATACAGTGTTTTTTCCCCTCCTCCCCGTTCTTGAATTTGACTGTCTGTTCTCCACCAGTCTCCTGGTATCATGCCTTAACACCAGCAACGTATTCACAAACTTCTCATTGAGTAATTTTCGGATTTTTTAATACTGGTCCAGTGTTTTATATCATCATCAGTGTTAAACTGTCTGTCAGTAACAGTTGGAAATGGACGCATTATGACTAATTTTTTGTCTTCACACTCCCTTTCCCAAGAATTTAGAATCGCACAATTCTACTTTATATAGAAGTTGCATTCTGTGTTGTATTTTCTTCTTTATTTTTCAATAACTTTCTAATGTCATTGTTTAATAAGATTTCCAAATTTATATCGATTTGAAATTGAAATTTAAGTCAGATGTTAGTAATCTTTTATGTACAGCTTAGCATGTGTCACTTTCAAGATGAATGTGATTGGATGATCATTTTGACTTTACATATTTTTTATCTACTGTAAGTAAGAGAGTCAATAAAACTTTATTTCTGAAGAATATTGATGGAGTTGTTAGTCCAGCAATAGTTAAATAAGAGCCTGTACTTCTGTCCTCTCTGTTATATGATTTGCTCTTGTGGTACATTGTGAATATGAAACCACCATAAATAAAAGGCCAGAACCATTTTTGTCAAATTGTGCAAAATTAAATAGCAGCAAATGTAAGGTTCCAAAGCGTTGTTATGAAGTTACGTGGGGGATGTAGGTAAAGCTCCGTATACAACTCAAAAGTATTCTTGACCTCAACAGTACATACTTGGTTTTATTTTTCCAGAATTTCTATTGGTTGCAGCACATTTTATTGCAAAATGCATGTTTTCAGGAATATGTTTTGGTTGCCGATGATCTGTTTGCAAACAAAATTATCATCAGACAGAAATATACAATTTCTATCGTACTGTGATATTTATATAGAGACACCAAACAAACAGTTCTCAAGGAAATTTACCTTGACCACATTCAATTTAATGTAACTTTCTGATGCGGACATACAAATCTTCAAATCACTGGGCGTATAAAAAAGTATACTAGGGTATGTGGGGAAAATAAAATTTTCAAGACGAGAATGAACCTTGATAACATCTTAAATCTTCCTTCTTCTCACATTACACATATTATCCATAAAAATGGCTAGTCGCTGCAGTAGAGATTCGCTGTACTTCTCAGTTTTATGGAAAAATTACTGTGTATATATACGGCCTGTATTTTGCAGAAATGTAACCATTAGATGAGTAACGAGTTCAGTTATAAATGTGTGGGGTATAAAATTTCATAAAAAGGAATAAAGTTTATCGATCTGATATGTAACATGAAATGGTAGCAGCAGAATTTAAATTAAACTTCTCACAGTATCAACAAGATAAGTGCAGAATTTAGAATACTGCATGAATTGTATGGGTTACCAGGCATAGAGAGGATAGTGAAATCCGATGATATGGACGGATAGTGAAATCTAGGAGGCTCCGATGATATGGATATGTAGCACACAAGGGGTTCACACAGAATTTTGGTGGGGAATCCTTCTGGAAAACGACCACTGGGCAGAGCAAGAAGCAGATGGGAGGATAACATCAAGATGGATCTTAGGGAGGTGGACTGTGAGGATGGCAAATGGATGGTGTTGGCTCAGGATTGTGGCTGGTGGCAGGCTTTGGTGTTGTCAGTGTTGAACCTGCGGGTTCTGCTACCAGGGAGTTAGTTACAGTGTCAACAAGAAGCCTACCAGACAAAGCTGTCTACGTTATTTGAATCTAAAAGCATTCCAACTGTTACTTCAGCTGTTACAACATTTATTGCAGTATTTTATTAAGTAATGAAGACAAACACAGAACAGTCACTCAGTCAGGGACAAGGTGGAATATAATTATGAAAAATCACTGATACCCCAAAATCTAATTCAGTTATAACCAAACACTTCATTCGCTGAAGAGAGAGTTATCTTTAATAGCTTTTGTTTCATGATATGTACATGATTAGTAATTAATTATGTTATTTAAGTTTCATAGTGTAGGGGTCCGCAGTGGCCGTGCGGTCTGAGGCGTGGGCCCTGTGCCGCTTGATCGCGGGGACCGTGGGTTCGAATCCCACTCAAGCCATGGATGGTTTTCTGTGTTGTGCTGTCCTGCGTACAGGTAGAGGCCTTGCGATGGGCCGATCCCTCGTCCAAGGAGTCCTACCGAAAGTCTATAGAACAAGCCAACGAAAAGTTGGGGACCCGTAAAGGGTACCGGAAAATGTACAAACATTGTTAAACCGGAAAAAGAAGAAGTTTCATAGTGTTATGTTAGGATTATTCCCCGTGTATGTTAAAGTAAGATTATTTTTGGTCAGTTGTAGTGCCAATGTTAAGGCTGTATTTTTGAAAGGTGTGTTATGTTCTTAAGGACAAGTTTTATAGTTTTGCAATTTATAGTTGTAGTATATGAAGATTCAGTTTTTAAAGAGTAAATAAAATCTGTTGACAATGTTGAATTCAAGAATCTGCACTTGTTGATCACACGTGATTCTAGTCTCTCTTTAATGCCAAGGTCTAAATAATCACCACCTGATATTTATTATTGATACAGTGACATAAACGAGAGAACCAAATTTCAGTTTTGAAAGTTTAAGTACAATACTTGGTTCGCAAGAATGAATACTTGAATTTGATGTATGTCTTTGAGACAGAATTGGTACATATTTGTATAATGGTTGAATAAATAAAAGTTACTATAAATTTATTATAAAAAAGGTTCTTTTTTTCTCAAGTGTCATTTTAATAAAAGTGACGATATCATAACAACCTCCATTTTTAGAAATTATTCTATCAAAATTGAACATGAAAATGTTGCTTGTGAGGTGTTTATTGATCGAAGAGAACAAATACAGTGATCTTCACAATTAATAAACCAAGGCAGGAAGTGTTCATGTTTAAGGATATGAAAGGCACATTGATACGTGCACCTGCTGCTTATATGGGTGGTCACAGATTTCATTCTTGGTCAGGAGGTCAGTTATCCCGTCCGAGGGTTTTTGTGATTTTCCTCATATCCTCCAGACAAATTGGATTAGTACCTAAAATGAGCCATGGCCACTTCCCTTCACGTCTTTCTCAATTCATCATTCATAATAATTTTGCCTTTCATTACCATGCAGTTGAGAAAGTGTCAAATTGATCAAAATCTCCAGACCTGCTGCATTTCCTTTAGGAGTTCTTTGTCCACGATCGTTTGAGTCATACTTCTTCTATCCATGAGGTCTATAAGTGGCCTAGGAAACCGTCAAAAACATGAGACCCGCAACCATTTTATTCGGCCCCTTCGTCAGATTTTGGAATTAACCGATGTGAGAAGGGCAAACATTTTCTGCGACTGAGAACACCGACGTACAAATATATGCATCATCTAAGAGTTTAGAGCAAACAATCGCCAAAAATATTTTAATTAAACAGAAATTCTGTAATATAACGTTAAAAACGCGTTACTATGCAAAGGTTCATCGTTGCGTTGTTCAACGGATACGAAATTTAGCAACAAAATTAAAAATGTGATATTAATAATAGAAGATTTATACAATTGACAATGACTTGAAATCAAAACTGTTTAAAAGCTAACAAAAAAACACCTTTAAAATAAACTTAACTTGGAAGGAGAAATCAGCTATAATCTGTTTTCAATTCCATAACAACTATCGGCTAATTTTTAAATTGAGGAAATACAGATTCCTTTATTGTCCACGAAATTTTTGCGGATCTCGACAAATATATGAATGAATTGCCAATGCAGCCCGTGGTAATGGCCCCTAATCCGTATTACACAGGGGTTATCAACCCGCGGGTCGCATGCGGCCTGCTTACATTTAATATTGCCACTCAAGGATGAAAAATTGTTGACATCAGGAAACACGCTTTCTTAACATCGCCAGTTCTTGCAGCTGTGAACTACTGCAGAGCTTAATGAAGAACGTCTGATCGTGAACTAGTTCGCATCTTATTAATGGAAACTTGGAGAGATGCATGCAAATCGCAACAGAATCAAGCAATCATCTAACTAATGATTTAGCTTGTTAAAGAAAATTATTGATTAATATGCCAAGTGAACTTGTTTGCGCCATTTGGTAGCATTTCAATCAACTCTGCCATAGCGTTACAATAAACTGACGTAATTTACAACTTTGCGGGACGTAAATCGATAAGCAAGAGTGAATGCGTCCCTAGGTCTGCAAAACGTTGAGAACCACTGATATTTTTTGTTATACCACCGATTTTCATTGTATTCTATTCTCAGTTGAATACAAATTCAATATGAAACTTGAAGTTACAAAACATGTGACGATGGACAGAGTCCAAAAACCCAACAATTCAGATTGTCAGAAACCTTCAGAATCGAAAAATCTTATATCTAAGCACACCCTTCCCTGTCTTGTCAATTTTTCTTCAAAATGTCGTGCATTCAGGTTAATTATCCTTTACCGAATTAATTCACCATCGTCTCAAACGAAGGCAGTAAAAGCTCGGATCATTGGATACGTAAATTGGAGGGTAGAGGTGTAAGCCGATTGGGGAGGAATACAGTTACTAATTCATGAAGACAAACACAAGCGCCATTTCAAAAACATGCAGTCCATTGCCACCACCGCCTTCTACAACTCGATTTGAGGCTTCAATCAGTCATTTTCTGAATCATTAAATGTTTCCTAACACATACGCAAACGTCACAGAAATTTAAATATCTCCGATAAAATAATTTTAAAATTAACATGGGTCATGTTCTGAAACACGTTCTCTGTAACTTAGGATCGTAAAGCTTCCTTTACGTTTCTGAATTGTAGGTCTTTTCACTCCCTGCTCCTTACCCGCCTTGGCTATACGAGATATAAGGTTCTCACGGCGGTGAAGACATCGGGTTGTAACGCCGTGAAGATTTTCTGATATTACAAGTGCTGTTGAACTTTCTGGTGCTTTTGCCAGTGTTTAATTCCACGGAGCAGAATGCTTCTTGACAAACTGACAGTTCACTCAGCTAGCCAAGAAATTTCTTACCGTGTTCAAAGCAGCCTGCCATCAAACCCTATAATGTGCCAGATTAATCCAGTCCATACCCTCGCCCTGTTTCACTAAGATCAACTCTAATATTATTCTCCCATCCCAGAGGCTTCTTCCATTCAGACGTCCTAGCCAAAAGTTTATACATAATTCTCATCCCTCATGCACACTACATGACCCGCCCATCTAATCTTCCTTCATCATCGTAATGATTTAGATTTTGCACCTGGCAATACCGCAGCCTTGTTAATTGGGTGGCTTATAAAATGAACTACGGACATGAATATGGCTGTCTCTGGGTTGTTCCAGTGGTGCTTGCTGCCTCCATAATCAGGCGATAACCCAGAAGACAGTCATCTTCATAATCGCCGCCATGAGAACCTGAAATCAAGTCCCTTCCTTTCACTAATTTCAGGAAACAGATGAAGAACAACAATTACAGTAATTAAACAAAACGAACAAGCAGCTTTAACCATGGTTGGTTCTGTATTTTACCACATCTGTATGAAGCGATGAAGGGGTGTGGCGCTGTGATCTGTTGCACTCCCTCTCTCTCTCCTGGTGGCAGACCACCCCCCTCGCTCCATGGTATCGGATTGATCCGTAGTACAACGGCCCCAGTCCGGAGTCTGTGGGATGGACCATTTACCTCACACTGCACAGCGTCTCAAGCTACATTAGTGGGAGCATTGGGTGAATCAAGCAACAGGATTTTCGACTCCGTACTGACCGCAAGTGCTGATATACATTTCTTTTCGTTTACACTGCGCGATCGGCCGTAATAATCAGGGCTTTCATATTCAGTAACACAAAAATGGCGTGACACCATTTCGGATGTAAAAGCAAATATTTTGTGCGTCTGTGTACGTGTTTATGTAATTAATGGTTGAAGCGATAAAAGATTGGTTATTTCCAAAATAAAATTCGAACAAAGATGAAATACGTAGTTCTCACATATGAACTGGTTTATGAACATGCTTGGTTTTTTATGAAAGGATTAATCTGTTTGAAGAATCAAGTATGGCGGTACTAAATGTATTTCTTTCAGTAATACTAATTGTTTTCGAATTAGACTCGGGTAAAAGGAACTCAGTTCGAATCCTGTGAAACAAATCTGTGATATAGTAAACATATAAACAAATAAACAGAGATACTGATTCGAGTTTCTGCCATATGCATAAATAGATTATATCTAAAAAGTACGAAAATTTATTATTGATTTTATAATTTTCGATAGCACTTGTTATAAATAAGTCCGTTCAAGTTAATTATATTGTAAAAATTAAGGCTTGTCCGCATGTAAAGCTACAATATTGCACAAGCAAATAATTGTGACATGATTTTACATGATAATTGAAATAGATTAATTACCGTAGCGCATAAATATTTATATAAGGTCAGAGGTGCAGGGAGATTTAAATTGTAGGTGAAGTACATATAAAATACTTCAAAAGCACGCGCTCCTCTCCTTAAAACAAAAACAAAAAATGGCAACCTTCGGAAGATTTACTGTTCCCCCACTCAGGGCAACCCTTAATGTAGCTTGGGAGACATTTAAAGCTACTTTGCCAGACAGTAGCCCATGCTTTGAGGTGGTCCGAAAAGCAACTGGAGGTGGCGGTGGGACACGACACAGAGAACCTGGCGAACATGTGAGGTTTGCACAATTCGGGGGAGAGGGCCATCAAAGGCTTGGGGAAAGCACCGAACTGTCAACAATGCCAGGAGAAGGTGGCAACTATGATGGGGCTGAAGCAGGAATTGCTGAAGACGGCTTCATCGAAAGGCAACAGAGCTACCAACACGCTCGTGGCGATGGCAGCCTAACCAGTGTGGACTTCGGGAGTGATAATGGAGGCGGAGGGGAATTCGGCGAAGGACGAAACAAACACAAGATCAACGAATGGCAGGCAGCATGGAACGTTACCAATGCCATCCAGGTACCCCCCCCCCCCCCCAGTAGCATGAGAACTTCTCTTTTGTGCAAATTTGAGACAGAGTGCGTGACTTCGATTTTCTAAAAATTGTTACGAAATCTAGTATGTAGGAATCATTACGATCTGTAACTGTTATTTAAAACGCTGTACGATATGATATATATTTAACAAAGAAGAAGAAATAATGTCTGTGTTACCTGTAGACACACATCAGGCTTTAGAGCTGCTTCTCCTCTAGAAAGCCAGCCTAAAACTGGGGACTGAGGAAAACGTTGTGATTACAACTTTTGTCACATTGCCTACTAAACTAATGTTCCGGTATCGCAGATCTTTGCAATTTATATTCAAATGTGGCGCCGCTTCGTGGCATTGGTGAGGCCAAGTTATTTTCACAAGCCAAAAAAACAAACTCACTATTCTGTCGATATCCCTATATACTAAAATACGCCTTTCTAATTAATTCATTACGAATTTTCACTCATAACACATCTTTACACACATTAATGTAATTCTACAGGCACCTTTATACATTTCAAAACCTCTGTAGACTGATGGCGTGGAAGTGAAGGTGTGTGTGCGTGTCTACATGCACACGTGCAAATGCATTAACTCTCTGCCTGACTTCATGCTGGCAACGGGTTTGCAATCGAATGCGGACGGGCAGATTGGAGCCACTTCGAAGTTATCGCTGGCACAGTAGCAATAAGAATGGTCAAACGCTATCAATTATTAAACGGCCATTTTATAACAAACTGCTGTTACAAGTTGTGATGTAGGCCCCCCACATATTAAATTTCGTTAAAATTAATTGCATGCAACTGGATAAGATATGGCTTATGTTCATTCCCTGGCAGCATTAATACGTAAATTACGTCATAGAAACTTTATAAATTATGTATAGAACGAATGGGTTTGATCAGAAGTGGATACAGAATTCTGGTCGAAAAAACTGAACAGATCATACCACTTTAAAGACCAAAGTCCAAAAGGTAGATGGGAAAAATACAATTAAAATGTGCCTTATAATAAATATGATAGGTGTGGAGTGGACTCATCTGGCTCACAATACGAGCCTCTTGTAAAACCGGCAGTGAATAATCGGGTTCCATAATGGTGGGGAATTTCTTGGTGACTAAGTTCAAGGGTTCTACACTGTGGAGTTAATCTCCATAGACTAACTGTAAAATGTGGGACTTCAAAATTAAGAAACAATAAAATAGTCATTACGAAGAAGAGAACCAGTATCCTCTTGCAGTCAAAGCAGTTAGTATCTTATTAGGTTTTCAGATTCTCACGACGGCGAGTACGAAAATTACTATTATCTGGGATGTTGTATAGTCTGATAGAAATTGACGGACGTTACTGCCTCAGTCTTAAAGGCGGCGATGGAGGCAGTAAGCAGTTCTTAAACGTTGATCAATTCCTACGAGAATACACGGCGCGAAACTCCAAAAGTCAGCGACCTTCAACCCAGCAGCTCATTACAAGCTTCTACATAGCACTGGTGCTATTCAACTGCCACTTGCACCAGAATAATGCCGCATAGTAATGTCTTCTGCACGCGCTGTAAACGTCGCTCACAACGATCTGTTACAAACCCTTATAACCATCGTGTTATTTACAATCATGTTCCTTCGTTCTTAGTTTTTGAGCTAACTGTCTGTGTTCTGTACTAACTTCCAAGAACTTAAGAAGAAATGCACATGAAGCCATTATCTGTAACTCAACATACCTTTTAAGTGTCATCAGCATGCAGTCCAAACCCTTCACTTTTCATTTGCACAAATGTCTACAGAAACATCGCGGCACATACATAATTTATATCACCACACACACAAATATTAATTTGTCATATCTTACGCACTTCGTTTATCATTACACACAACCAGAGGATTATGTCTACCCCTACTTAGCCACGGTCTCAAACTGAGTCACCCCACACTCCTCTCGTGCACGCATGACTTGACATTGCCTACTCTAATCGTCAGAATGGAATCATCCCCTCCTTACTGTTACAGGCCTACGTACAGAAAATAAAATATTAACAACTTTAAATGCTCTTTATTTTGAATGTTATTTTAAAGATACTTATTTTAAGAATCCTCAGACACACGCTATTCTGATCACACAATTTCATAACTAATCATATTATGTTTCCCTGACAAATTTATGTAACCTTGCGCCTATCCATTGGTTCATATATGCTGTGTAAAAATTAGTCCCGTCTCCTACAAATAATTAATCTACATGTTGATGGGCAGTGTCACAAATACTACCTCGAGAACAGTAGTCACTTGAAGTTACTTTTATACCATAACTAATCTAAAAATTACGAATGGGTTTTAATTACTACCTTTCTTGTAGGATTTGCAGTACCCACAACAATGTGACTATAATCTTCTGGGTTTTTTCCGGCCAGATGTATTCGTGCTGTGCCTACATTTCAGATTAACATACTGCCTCCATCATCAGGGCTATTTTCTGGAACTTGAGCCCAGTTTGATTTTGGCTTCTTCTACTGTAGACTTTCTATAACCTCATTCAAAACAGCTATATATCTTTCTTAACAGTGCACCAGTCTATTAAAAGACACTTATTAACATAGAAACACAAAAAAGACCCATGTTATGAGAAAGATTTGAACCTGCGATCCTACAGATCCAATGGTCCAAGGCCATGCACATCTTAGTATTCACGACCACAGACATCAGTAATGAAAAGATTTGTTGCACCTTACCTGAATGGTATTTCATGCTATTCAGAACTTGCGGGGCAATTATATCGTGTGCTGTATACACTAACTAATGCTCTGCCAGCGGAATACCAACCCATTTCAAGCCATCTGACTCCATGGAGCAGCCCTCCTTGAGAACCTAGTCAAGAAATTTCCTTAACCTTAAGGTTAATTACTATGTTCACAAGAGTCCACCACTGGATACTATCCTGACTCAGATGAATCCATTCTGCATCTTATGGCACTTCTTTAACACACCTTTATTATCCTCCCATCTAGCCTAAGTCCCTAAAATAGTCTCTTCCCTTTCAGTTTCCCGGTTAAAATTTTGTATGCATGTCCTCCATGTGTGCTACATGCTTTGTCCATTTCATCCTCCTTCATTTGAGCATACTGTTAATATATGAAGTGTGCAAATTATGAAGCTCCACATTATGCAGTTTTACGAACATTATCGATCATCTGACACTTAAGAAACCAGTTAACTTGGGTCAGCATAGTCACTAGGCTGCAGGCTGAATGACCAGGGTTAAACATGGCACAAGCATAAGAGAATTTTCCTCACTTCTACCACATCCAGACTGTCTTTGGGGTTGATTCATTCTTCCATCCAGTGGATACTGTGAGGCTCGTTCGCTGGGGATAAAAGCAGATGAGGCATGAAGCTGGTCACTCACCTGTAACTAATGCCATGATCAAGAATGAGTGGAGCTATAACTCACTTACATTCACTGAGCACCAGAGACAACTTTATACTTCACCTGCACGCACATCTCCGAAGAGGTTTCTTCAATACAGATTTTCCAAAAAAATTACATATGAATTTATTTCTTACGTTTGCTACATCTTACCTATCTCCTTCATAATCGAACCATTCTAATGACATGAGGTAAAGAGTACAAATTTCAAAACACCTCATTTCTCCATGAACACCCGTGATTATGTGTTTCAGGGTATGTTTATTGTGTCGCTGCCATTTGCCGTTCTGAGAGGTGGATACTGGGCAATAGCAGCCATGATTGGAATTGCATACATCTGCTGCTACACGGGCAAAATCTTAGTTGAATGTCTGTATGAGGAAGATGCTATCACAGGTCAGCGGGTGAGAGTACGAGACTCTTATGTTGCCATTGCACGGGAATGCTTTGGCCCCATTTGGGGTGTACGAGCAGTAAACATTGCTCAGATCATTGAGCTTCTCATGACATGCATCCTGTATGTTGTGGTCTGTGGGGATCTCATGATTGGTACCTTTCCTGAGGGAGCTATTGATTCCCGGAGTTGGATGATGCTCGTTGGAATATTTCTTGTGCCATTAGGTGAGTAAATTTAACATTGTTTTTTTGGGATAGTCATGTAAATTCATAAAATTCATTACCATAGAAATAATTTTCTCACTAATTCAAGTCTTGGCCTATTTTAAATGTATACAGTTTCTAAATTCTGTCCAGATTGAGGTAGGGCTCTTTAGACTGGAGATTGGTGCATCCTCCACAGGTTACCACTAACATATGTGAACATGCATAGCTTCAATCAAATTTTAGCATGGAAATGTAGTATGTGGAATAAAAATCACCATCATAAGCTATGCATATGGTTCCTTGGCATGACAACATTTAAAAGTGCAGTACAAAAAGAATTTTACAGAAATAATTATTATGAGAGAAACTACAGGGTCTCATGGCAGTGAGTATGAATATTAAGATGATTGTTTTCTGAAATGTGCTGCATAGTCTTGTAAAAATTGACTGACACCCTGATGATGAAGGGAGTAAGCCAATTTCTACATGGCATGTAGCTTTAATCCTACCTAGAAGATAAATAAATACCTTTGAAAGTATTTTCAATCAACATTACATCAAAGAAGTGGAATATTGGTTGGCTTATTGGTTTGTTAATGGGTTTAAGTTGAAACAGCATTAGCATCCAAACCAAATCAAGCTTAAAAATTAAACTTAAACTAGCTTAACTACAACTCAGTTTAACTTAATTAGATAGTGTAATTTTGTCCACACTAAATGTAGAAGTTTATGTTACAAAAATTGATTTGTGTGATTCTCCATGTTGCAGGTTTTCTCAAGTCACTACACATGGTGTCTGTGCTGAGCTTCTGGTGCACTATGTCCCATTTAGTCATCAATGCTGTCATTCTTGGCTACTGCCTCCTGGAAATTCCAGAATGGGGCTGGTCCAAAGTCAAGTGGAGCATTGACTTTGAAAACTTCCCCATCTCACTTGGTGTTATCGTCTTCAGCTATACATCACAGATTTTCCTGCCCACACTTGAAGGCAATCTCATTGACCGCTCCAAGTTTGACTGGATGATCAATTGGAGTCACATAGCAGCAGCCACTTTCAAGTCCCTGTTTGGCTACATCTGCTTCCTCACATTCCAGAATGACACCCAACAAGTCATCACAAACAACCTACATTCCCCAGGCTTCAAAGGCTTGGTCAACTTCTTTTTGGTACTAAAGGCTGTGCTCTCCTACCCTCTGCCCTACTATGCATCTTGTGAATTACTGGAAAAGATTTTCTTCAAAGGCAGGCCAGAGACACTATTTCCCACCATCTGGGCTCTTGATGGGGAACTAAAGGTTTGGGGCTTGGCATTTAGGGTTGGGATAGTTGTGGTTACAATTCTCATGGCCATTTCTATCCCTCACTTTACAATTCTAATGGGTTTCATTGGTAGCTTCACTGGTACAATGCTTTCTTTCATATGGCCATGTTACTTCCACCTCAAACTGAAGCGGCTGCAACTTGACTGGGGTACAGTTGCCTACGACTGTTTTGTTATCTTCCTTGGCTGCCTCTTTGGGATCATTGGTGTTTATGACTCAGGTTCTGCTCTCATCAAGGCATTTGAAATTGGATTACCATTCTGAATATACAACATTATCACTCAATACTCAGATCTGTTAATCTGGCACACTGGAATTAGTTTGTAGTTATGGAGGTAGGATAGCAACAAGAGTGAGATGCCACTGGTAAAGTATATAAACCACTGAGAATAAAACATTACAGAAAGCAACTTTAGGTCATGTAGGCATTTAAATGCTGCTTTTAAACCAGGTGCACAATCTGTATGTTGTCCTATAGTGTTATAGGATAGCAATACTATTATTAAGAATATATACTACAGTCAGAAAGAAAGTTCATGATAAATTCAAGTGCCATTGACAATAATAAATATTATCATACTGAAATGGATGCTTGTAAAAGCTGACTTATACAAGAATAAGCTCCCTCTCAAATGAGGTTAGCTTTTTTGTACAAGTCAACTTGTAAATGTGTGTGTGTGTATGTGAAAATATATAAATGCAAGTCTTCCATTTACAAAGAAAATATTGCTGCCAAATTAAGTAAAAAATCAGAAATTAGTAGAAAATTAGTAAAAAGTGATCTCATTAACTGTTAATAAATATTTCATATTTATGAAATGAGTCATGTATTTTAACATGTTGAACAGAATTTTAGTTACCTAAGTCTTCCATCAATATGTCTTCCATTTATAACTGTATTAAATACATAAAAATGTGCTTGCAATACGTTGAAGGAATATAGCTGATCTTAGTTCTGAAACTAAGTCTTCCATGAATGTCTTCCATTTACAGACAGCATCACTGCATCAAATAAAAATACATTTGCAATATGCTGCAGAAACATTTCTTATTACACAGTTGAATTCAGTTCTGAAACAAAGTCTTCTATGAATAAGTCTTCCATCTGCAGGTAACATCAGTCTTAAATAAAAATGCAATTGCTGCATGTTCAAGAAACATATTACAATAATTCTTATCATACAACTGGGAAAATATGAATCAAGCATGTAAAGTAATCGCATAAGTTCATTCATTATGATAGAACACAAAACACTGTTTAATTTATGAATGTAAAGAAATACAATGTTTTACACAAAGTCCTGTATCTATAGGGGAATTATACATTTGGTGATGAGTGAGGTCACATAACTAACAGCCATTCCCTGTTAAACATAAATCCATAAATTCTACTTCTTCCCTGAATAACAAACTGTAGAAATTATATGGATTAATTCAGTCTGTTTTGTCTATTATGCCTTTGTGTGACTACACAGTACTTTGTGAGTGGCAACCTATATGCCATCCTTATATTATAGGACAGTTTTTATTTTATTGCATTTTATAAAGATATTTGAATTATTCCTTGTTAGTCATATGACTACAGAAATGTGTGCTGTATTTTAATCCAATGTCTTCCAATAAACAAGAAGTGTTAAATGTTGAGCTATGTTTCTATATGTTTAATTCAAATCTAAATGATGTGCTGTTGCTATGAGGCTTGAAACATAACATACACAAAACAAGTGGTGAAATATCAGCAAATGTTTCTACTTTTACAACAACAGGAACTAATGTAAACTCCTTTGGCACATCAATTACTAATCTAGTATTTTCCATTATATTTTGATTCCTTAAATAAATTAAATTAAGAATTCTTCTCACTAAGAAGACACAAATTTAATTCAATATATAAATAGTTAAAAAAAATCTAACTAGATGTTGATATTTCAATAATTTTTAGTGAATGTTTGTCCAGAAATCATTATCTGATAAATGCAAAAAGCAATAAATCCTCATAATTAACACATATAGAATCAATTACAGTTCATAAGAACAAGAACCCACCACTAAGGTATGTAGTAGAATTGTTATTAATTGTTGTTATCACTATTATAATACTCCTATTATGGAACTATTGGTAATGTGTGTTTGACTTCTGAAATACAGACACTGGAAAGTGTTTAGGTTGTAGAGGAGCATGAGCTTCTAAACTTGCACATAGTTCATGAGAGTCTACACAGGTTCTGCATTTGTCCAGTAATTTATTTTTTTACATTAACACAATGTAGAATTAATAATGTAACAGCTGCTTTACAAAAGGCATTATCCTTTTCTACTTGGCAACAAAGGACACAGTATAAAAATTAGTCCTCTGAAAGTAAATTTGTAGCTAGGCACAATTTTTAAAGGAAATTTCTTATTGATTTAATAAATAATGTATAGTCTTTGCATGTTATTTTCCTATACACAGGCAATTCTCACTTATACAGCTGCATATTAATTACAGGTCTGTAAAATATATGATGAGCCCATCATATAACTGCACACTTGTTTACTGTCCCAAAGGCAAACAAAAATTAAAAGCACCCTTGCATATTCTTTATAAATAAATTTAATGGTTGTTTAAACAAATATTCCCTTATATTAACCAAGGAAATTATTACAAATAATATGTATATACAATTCCTGTGTAGACAAACATATTTACGTAATGCCATTTTACATGACAGTGGTCTACTAAACCAATGAGAACATGACACACATTTAGAAAATAGCTTATACTGTGTGTACCATACTCAGCTAATTTGAAGACAATGTTAGAAAACAACTATGTGTCATATAATGTATTTCTCACAGTTTATAAGTCAATATTATGGTCCAAATGCATATTAATACATGTAAGTTCTCTGGTACCAAATTATATGTTTGATGTGCAAGTTGTGTATATGTAGGAAAAATGTTGCAATGATTATGTCGATTCAATAGCAGGGTCAAGATGTCTGACACTTCATGCTCAAAAATAGATCTCAGAGCATAAAAGCTATTCATTTGGGTTGGCACTAATTTCATTTTCAATAGAACTCCTACATAAACATTGTACTATTTTAAAACATTTATAATTTAAAAGATAAGATTAACAAAATTAAATTTTTATAATAGTATTAAAATATTTCAGTTATGCTACCCAATTCTGAATATGGACTTCTCAACAAATAGTTTGGATCCTGATGATTCTAGCTTCACAAATTTTGACAATTTGCATAAAAGTAACCTACTAACACTATCTATATTATACACTAATTTGTCTCCATTCAGTTGAATTTATATACTCATTTTAGTACCGTTATTGTTTTCATTCTATTGGCATTGTTAATTCTTCTTATTCTAGCATCATTTGTTATATACAGGTCAGTGAATGACCAGTCTCTCCTATCTTCCCATAATCATTCATTTTTCACTTACAGTATTAAGTATGTGATGATTATGCATTAGCAACTATACAATTAGCATACAATTTAAACTAATTCAAAACTCTGTGAATGGCAAACAATTAATTTAGTGTTTCACGAAGAAAATTCTCCCAACCCACTAATGCCATTTACTGTTTATGAATGTGATCAGCATACAAAAAAAATTAAAAATCTTATGCAAATTATGTACTATATTCTTCTTATACACTAAAGCAATGGTTAAAAAAGTAAACTACTAAAAATTGCCAAATTACATACTTACAGTTTGTTTATACTTCTACAGCTGGAATATTCAGAGATATAAATCATATTGTAAAAAAAAGTAAAACCAAAAACACATACTGGATAATAATTAGGAAAAAGTTAAAATGTAAGAATTAGAATAATTTTCTTTATCCTTCAGTAAAGGATCATAGCAGCATTCACTGTACACCATTACTTGGTATGTAAGGAGGAGTATTTACCTAAATAAAGCAAAGAAAGCTATTTATTTTTTAAGAATTTTGAGGAAATTTGTATTTTGTCAATATTGAAATCAATACCTGGACTTTAAATCATTCTTTGGAACTAGTTCTGTTCATATGAAAGCACCATGATGCACAGGTTGCAATGCATATTTAACTGGGGCATACAGAAAATGTCCATCAATGTTGAAAAGTGAATTGTACTGCTAACAATATTCAATCCCACTTGAGGTAGAAAACATTTCTAGTAAATAATATAGTTTAAATGAAAATAAAATAAAGCAATGTTAATAGTGAATCATTGTGAAACCATCCCTCTCAAGTTTCTCTGAAACTGAAATTCAAATTGCATGCACTGCACGAGACATTTATTTATGAAAACATGTTTCCTCTCATTTTTAGTACTGAAAGAGATCTCAGGATGTGGTGGATGTCACCTTCTCAGTCTTCCATGCAGACATTTAACATTTCTTTACATTTATAACAATGATTAGTTCCTTGAAATGTACTTCTATCAGATGACATGACACAACATCCCAAAAGACAGTCATCTTCATTAGTTCCTTATTTCCATGAACATAAATGTGTATATAATAGGTATAAATGCCATCAAGACATTTCAATATTCAATTGAAGTGTTCATATAGTTTCTTTTATAATAGGGAAAAGTCTGACCAAAGACAACAATAACAATATTGTTTGACAGTTACATATTTTCAATAACAATACTGCTTGTCAGTTTAGTGTAATAAATTATAAAAAATGTTCTATCTCAGCTTACTTCTCATCCTTATTTGTCTCTAAATATCTGAGGAATGTATGTAAATGCTAATCTTCTGAGTTGTAACACCATGTAAGCTTGTAGGTAGATATCAATAGTTTAGAGGAAGATATTGCCTCTCTTCAGGGCTAAGGGTACTTGAGATGAATGGTTCCTATACAGATATTGTCAATTATATCATACAAGGCAATAAATAGTAAAATATTTAATAGTCTCTTCAAGTGCTTATAAAAGTTGTTGACCCCTTTGTAAGAAACACAATTTAAAAGAATAAGGAAGTGGCAAGTATCAAACTACAATTTAAAATTCTGAGAACAAACAGGATGAGATAAATTAAAAATAATGATATTGTGTAATCTAAGCTTTGAAAACATAAATGTAGATGGAGTAATGTAATTTATGAACAAAACTATGATTTCAAAATGCCACACACTATAAACCTTTGTTGGAATGTTTACAGCTGGAATATTCAGAGATATAAATCATATTGTAAAAAAAAGTAAAACCAAAAACACATACTGGATAATAATTAGGAAAAAGTTAAAATGTAAGAATTAGAATAATTTTCTTTATCCTTCAGTAAAGGATCATAGCAGCATTCACTGTACACCATTACTTGGTATGTAAGGAGGAGTATTTACCTAAATAAAGCAAAGAAAGCTATTTATTTTTTAAGAATTTTGAGGAAATTTGTATTTTGTCAATATTGAAATCAATACCTGGACTTTAAATCATTCTTTGGAACTAGTTCTGTTCATATGAAAGCACCATGATGCACAGGTTGCAATGCATATTTAACTGGGGCATACAGAAAATGTCCATCAATGTTGAAAAGTGAATTGTACTGCTAACAATATTCAATCCCACTTGAGGTAGAAAACATTTCTAGTAAATAATATAGTTTAAATGAAAATAAAATAAAGCAATGTTAATAGTGAATCATTGTGAAACCATCCCTCTCAAGTTTCTCTGAAACTGAAATTCAAATTGCATGCACTGCACGAGACATTTATTTATGAAAACATGTTTCCTCTCATTTTTAGTACTGAAAGAGATCTCAGGATGTGGTGGATGTCACCTTCTCAGTCTTCCATGCAGACATTTAACATTTCTTTACATTTATAACAATGATTAGTTCCTTGAAATGTACTTCTATCAGATGACATGACACAACATCCCAAAAGACAGTCATCTTCATTAGTTCCTTATTTCCATGAACATAAATGTGTATATAATAGGTATAAATGCCATCAAGACATTTCAATATTCAATTGAAGTGTTCATATAGTTTCTTTTATAATAGGGAAAAGTCTGACCAAAGACAACAATAACAATATTGTTTGACAGTTACATATTTTCAATAACAATACTGCTTGTCAGTTTAGTGTAATAAATTATAAAAAATGTTCTATCTCAGCTTACTTCTCATCCTTATTTGTCTCTAAATATCTGAGGAATGTATGTAAATGCTAATCTTCTGAGTTGTAACACCATGTAAGCTTGTAGGTAGATATCAATAGTTTAGAGGAAGATATTGCCTCTCTTCAGGGCTAAGGGTACTTGAGATGAATGGTTCCTATACAGATATTGTCAATTATATCATACAAGGCAATAAATAGTAAAATATTTAATAGTCTCTTCAAGTGCTTATAAAAGTTGTTGACCCCTTTGTAAGAAACACAATTTAAAAGAATAAGGAAGTGGCAAGTATCAAACTACAATTTAAAATTCTGAGAACAAACAGGATGAGATAAATTAAAAATAATGATATTGTGTAATCTAAGCTTTGAAAACATAAATGTAGATGGAGTAATGTAATTTATGAACAAAACTATGATTTCAAAATGCCACACACTATAAACCTTTGTTGGAATGTTTTAATGTCTAGAAATATTTTAACCTAATAGGATACAAACTGATAAATGTATTAGTACTAACTGTTGTGAAATTTAATGCAATAAAATGTGTTAATTAAACAAAGGTAATTTATGTAAAATATATTGACCTTTATCAACTGCATCGTTCTTTCCAACATTCACTATGATTACTGTTTCAGTTGAACTTTATGTGTCCTGGCATTTGTTTCACCAAATGCAATAGCTGTCCTTTGACCTTTCTGGAGTCTCACATTCCAAATACACTCATCTGTATTTTTTTGCCTTCACAGATTTGCATTTGTCAAGAATCCACATTCCTGAGTCATCCTTCAAGATATCGGGTACTGATAACAAACACAGAATAACTGAAGATATCTATGTACCTAACTAACTACACTGACCAGAGTTGTCTTTCATGGAATCAAAAGGTTCAGCAATGTGCCCATAACAGCACACCATTGGTCACTATCATGAGCCACATGAATCCAATCCACAACCTTCAAACCTGTCTCCTTAAGTTTCATCTACAACCAGTCTGTCATGTGCACTCTTACCTTCAGATTTTCCAACAAAATCTTAGTCCTACCCATGTCATCCCAATCTAAAATGTGGCAATGTATTATGAGTGATGTGAGATGGTGCAATTGTGGTCCGTTTTCAAAGTTATGTTCTCTAACACTTCCTAATTTTAATAATGGGTAAAAAGGGACTGAGGAGAACCATGAAAACATCGGAAGAATCATGACATACACGTTGTTACCTTCCGAGACGCAGTAAAATTTGTCATGTCTGCTTTATTATTTTCGTTGTAAAGGAATTTTCTGCATTTTATTTTGTCATACTTTGTGCCTTTACTTAGCTACATATTCATATTATAATTTTATTACTAATGACGACATACATACATTCTAATTAGATGGCATTCACTCAATTAAAATGAGCTTGGCTTACCAAAAATATGAATTCGTAAACTAAAACTGTTACGGTTTATCTAAATCATAGACTTAAACAAGCGCTTTTCAGTTTCCTTCCACGCAACCCCTATTGGTACGGGCAATCACTGACTCGGGAACTGTTGTGACAGACGATGTCACTACTGACAATACCAACCTTCTCTCTGGAGTTTCAATTAAATGCGCCTCCTCGAGATTCTGCTAATATAATTTATTACAATAAATTAGTCCATAACGCTGATAAATTACATTCATGTCTGAATTCACCAACAGTTTGGTACAGCTATTTATGTTCATGGCGGGCGTAGGATAGCCAACTTCATTTTCTTACATATGATAAATTCATATATACTTTAGTAGGTTAAAAAGATATAATCATTCTGAAGCAGCAAAATACTGTTCTAAGAAAGTTTGTGTAATGTAATTTTCAGAGAACTAAATCATAAAAATGAATACTAATAAAATTGTCCTAGGGATTTTCTGAAAACCCTGTTGACTGTACCGCTAGCATCGACAAGCACGACACCGCGGGAACGTGACATACATTGAGTCGGTGTACCATAAACAACTTTTTAGTTAATCAGTAGCAATGGGTATTTTAGGGCTATCAAAATTGATAGCAGATATCGCACCGACGGCAATAAAAGAGAGTGAGATTAAACATTATTTTGGTATGTACAAAATAGTAGTATTGTTTCACTTTCTGCACTCTTATTTTCTGTAGATAATCATTCTTTCTATTTGTTACATAGGTCGAAAAATAGCAATTGACGCATCAATGAGTTTATATCAATTCCTTATTGCTGTCAGAAGCGAAGGGGCGCAGCTAACATCTGTCGATGGGGAAACTACAAGGTGAGTTAACATAACCTATAAAACAAAAATTATCATAACACTTTGTAGCAAGCTTTAAGATGTATTATTGCTTTGGTTTGCAGTCATTTGATGGGCACATTTTATCGCACCATACGTCTGGTGGAGAATGGTATTAAGCCTGTATATGTGTTTGATGGTAAACCACCAGAGATGAAATCTGGCGAACTTTCCAAACGAGCAGAGAGGAGAGAAGAAGCACAGAAAGCTCTAGTGAAGGCAGAAGAAGCAGGTAAGAGCATTTACTTTATGTGCTTCTCAACATAAATTTAGAATTGGACCAGATTTATTACCAAGTTTATTGTTGTATTTTACTGTTTGTATGGGAAAAGGAAAGTCTATAGTGTGTTTACATTTTCTTGCTGTTCTCTACCAACTACCTCTAATATGGAGTCTGCCTCCCCCCTTGCCCACCTGTTGAAGCCCTGTCCTTGTCCCTGAATCTCAGCCAGTCCCTTTTCCAGTGTTCTACTCCCATTTAAAGTTTGCAATGTAAATTGTTTCAGGTCAGTAAATGGATCTTCTACAGAAAAGTACAACGTATCAATCTATGTAACCTATCACTGAAATGTTTTCTTATGCTTACTGCATCAACACAAAATGATAACTACTGCTTTACTGTTTCTTCTTCTATCAGGTGATGCAGAACAAGTTGATAAATTCAGTCGACGTTTGGTTAAAGTGACAAAACAGCATGCCAATGAATGTAAACAGTTGCTCTCCCTGATGGGAATTCCTTACATTGAGGTCAGTCTATAATGAAAAGTGTGATCAGTCAGTAAATGTAGGATTTGAGGTTTTCATGGTGGTGAATGTAACAAGGTAAAGTAAAACAATTGGTACTGAGAATATCATTAGAAAAGTTTCCAAACAGACATTAAGGACTTCCTTGTTACAGTAGCAGATTAGAAACAGTCTGATTACACTGCCAGTTCTACTTTTGAACATTTAATAATACTGAAATAAGTTGCCTAATATGTATGGAGAGTGGAGGTAAACCTCCACAAATTTTTTACTTAAGCACTAACTTGGAGTTGAGTGGCCAGCTTGATGTTCTGGTTACCTTTATGCCAGAGGAAACTAACTGATCTATCTTTGCTCATTTTTAATATTTGTGTTAGTGAAGATGATTTACAAATTTCTGTGCAGGCACCTTGTGAAGCAGAGGCACAGTGTGCCGCTATGGTAAAGTCAGGCAAGGTATATGCTACAGCAACAGAAGATATGGATGCTCTCACTTTTGGGTCAAGTGTTTTACTGCGTCATATGACATTTAGTGAGGCACGTAAGATGCCTATTCAGGAGTTTCACCTGACTAAAATACTTGAAAATTTGGAGCTCTCGCACAATGAGGTGGGATTTTATGTTATGCTTCATCAGAACCCACAAATCTTACTGACAATCCAATCTTTATATATTCATTTTGGGCTGTGTTACACAGTGTAAGAATGATGCAAATTTAATTTAATTTATTCTTTACAGTTTATTGACCTATGCATTTTGTTGGGCTGCGACTATTGCGACAGCATTAAAGGTATTGGACCTAAGAGAGCTATAGATCTTATAAAACAGCACAGAAATTTGGAAACTGTTCTCAAGAATATAGACAAAAATAAATATTCTGTTGCTGAAGACTGGATGTACACCGAGGCTCGACAACTGTTCCTGGAACCACAGGTTACTGATCCAGAAAAAATTGAGGTCAGTTTTACAGGACTTTAAGTGCTGTATAAATAGTGACTGTAAAGGAAGATGTTACAAAGTGAAAGAAGTACTTCTGATGGCATAAATATGTATGTTCCAAACACAGCAGTTCACTACTCAATAGAAATCCCATCCATCGTAATTTGTATTTTGTGACCCCCCTCCCCATTAATATAATTCTCATTAATTCATAATTCAATAACAATGTTCCTAAAGTCATACTTTGGCATTTATATATGGTAAAGTAGTGTACAGATATCCATTCTGCACACAACCCTAATATCCTGTAAATATTACCTAACTAAAAAGAAAACTACAGTATGAGAATGCAACAGCTATTGTAACAACAATCCTTGTTATACTTCTGTTCACAATACCCAAACTATTTGCTGTGAATCATGGTATATGTAAAGACTAATTACTGTTTTGTATTTTAGATAAAGTGGACAGAGCCAGATGAGGAGGGCCTTGTTAAATATTTGTGTGGAGACAAAGCATTCAATGAAGACAGAGTCAGAAGTGGAGCTAAAAAGCTGGCCAAAGCTCGAACTGGAGCAACTCAGGGACGACTTGATTCCTTTTTTAAAGTTCTTCCCTGCCCCAGTAACATATCTAATAAACGTAAGGTACTGATATCAACTGAAACTTTATACTTCCATAGAAAAGGAGATACCATAGCAACTAAATTTATCAATATAAATATACACTTAGATAATAGTAATTTAAATTAAAGGATGTTGCTAATAATTCCATCTGTATAAAACATGTCTCAACACTAGTTCAGCCTGTTAAATATTTTTAGGTATCCTATTTTTAAACACCCTATGACAAATGTTACATTTTCTTATTTTATGGAACTAACCTCAAAAGGAAGAATTCCCTTTAGATCATATAGATGAGAGGATACTAATATTAAAACAAAGCTGAAGAATAAAGTGTGAAAGAAGTGGATTTGTTTAGCTGAACATGGTGCAGCGGTGAAATTTTTAAGCTTCCGTGAACACATGGAATTTTCTCACAAGAAAAGTAATTTTCTGAGGATGCTCAAGGCAGCTTGTCATTATTTCTGGGGATAAGATACAAAATGTGAAAATATCATTATAGAAATATTTATTCTTCTGCATTTAGTCAACTGATGACAGGTCTTCAAATAGTAATTTTCTATGGCACTGGGTAGTCACAGTTATGAAAGAATATCATATGGCTCTATTTGAAAGCTTAGCATGGCTGAGATATGGTTGAACCAGATAAATCTTCATCTTTTCACACTGAATCATTCAGAAAGGGATGGAAGTAAAGCAATTTTCTTTTCAGGCAGAGGAAAAAACTGGAGCAAAGAAGAAAGCAAAGGCTGGAGGTGGAAAATTTCGAAAACCAAAATGAGTATCAACATTTTTATAAGTATACTTATTTTAACAATATTGCATATTTTGTAATTTAACTTTATACTATTATACGCCATTACTTGCATTAAAATGTACATTAGATATACCAAGGTTTTGCCACATTCATGCTAAAATGCAGTCCACAATATTACTCATGCTGTTGTATTGTACATACAAACCCATTGTCTGTATTTTTACTGTTACCACTGAATCTCAGTACTAAATAGGAGTATAATAAAGCTTTCTTTGAAACTTGCATGGCCATTTGTACTAAATGGAGTTTTTGTCCATCACAATAATTCATAATGAACAATGTTAGGACTCCTGCTTCTGGAGGTCCCAGGTTCAAATCACAGATGGAGATTGGCTAACCTGACTTGAAATTTTTAGTGATTTTCCTTAGCCCCTCCAGGCAAATGTGAGATAGTACCTTAAATCAGGCTATGACCACTTCTTCCACATTCTTTACAATTCATTATTCACAAATCAGACCAGAGTGTCATTCACTAAATTGAGAATAAAATATAAAACAAAACTTCATACATGAAGAAAATATCAGGAATTCTCGTATATAATTTGCCAGTTTTCAAAATGGATTTGTGTGATATACTTCACAGTAAGCAATCCATCAATTAATTTTCTATGTTACTGTGTAACAAATATGCTCATTATTCTTTTAGCTTAATGTACGTTACACTTGATGTGCACTTGCATGACAAATGTAACAGTACAATTCAAAGAATCTTAAACAAAATACAAGGTCACAGATCATGTTCCAATGTGATGGTTAAATATTTACTGAAACACTGTAAAGTTATGAGAACCAGTTTAATATTAAACAATGTCACAATTTTCTCTGCACAAATTGTACTTAAATTTAGCATACATACTGTCTAGCCATAGCCCGCAAGAAACGTGACTTCCGGATATTAGCAGCTTCTCTTTGTATTTCTTCATTGTTATTAGCATTTAATTCCAGCAAACCAATCACTTTGATCTGGAAAAAAAAATGGCATGCTAATATCTAAGATGCACACAAATGTTTCTTTTTGTGTTAAGGATGGAAAATCACATTCCATTCAGCAATCAAGTACCAGTAACCACAGTAAATTACCATTTCACAAAATCTGCTTTTTCTCCCACATATTATGGGGTTAAAATATGTTACTTACAGCTTGTTGTTTGCGATGGTGTTCACCTCTCTTGGTATGTAAATAAACGAGATATTCCAGAATGGTCGTGTCCCAAATGCACGAGTAATACGAATCCATTGCATCACTACATGTACTCTTGATATCACCTAGGCTTTTGAAAGCCGTAGTATAATCCACCTCTTCCAAGAACTGACACAGAACAGCAGCCTGTACGAAATAACAATATGAACAGATGAGATTTCAGATTCTCGTGGCAGCAAGTATGAAGACGACCGTCTTCTAGGATGTTGCCTCCATCATCAAGGTGATGATATTACTGACTGCCTGATGTGACTTTTTTAGTAATATTATGGAACTGATTTTTTAAATAGTAAAAACGGTAGCAATACTAAATTCAGATACTCTCTATCTTATAATGAAAGATTCAGAAATAAAGAATTCAACTGTCAGGTTACCTGTGTGTGACACTGCAGATGGGAACAGCACTTTATCATCCTTTTATATACATGGTCATCTATTGCAGCTCTAGGTACTGGCTGACTGAAGAAGTCACTAACCACAATAGCTGCTTCCAGGTAATACCTCAGTGACACAGCGTGATGTCCTTGTACTGAACAGCAAAGTTTTCACTTTTAGGCCAAAATAATGTGGTGCAACTGATACATAAATTGTGTGCCCATACATATGTATTGATAAATGCATTCAGTGGAAAATGTGATCATGTATCTGTTTAATAATAAAAAGAACTAAAAATATTACAAAGCTATTTGTGAACTTTTACAAATGTTTCTGAAACAATACATAATTGTGAATGATAGGACAGAATGGAAAAAACTCGTCGAACAAGCTAAGACCCACATAGGGTTATAACGCTACAAGAAGAAGAAGAAACAATACATACATATATGGATAAGATACCTTTCGCTGATATACCTATATGGACTTAAGACAAGCTAATTACAAAATGGAGAAAACATAATGAACTGCATGATTAATCTATTACTTTTAGTAATTCAATGAAGACCCCAGCTCATTAGGTATGTGGTACATGCTGGGAGAAAACAGAAACTACAACTCTGATAGGGGAACCTTCAGAAAAGGAGATAACAACAAATAGATAAAGACATGTAAAAATGATAGAAAAACAGCAGTTGTATGAACTGTACTACATGGTCAATATTGAGACTATTATTATTATGATGCAATAATATTACTATTATCTTTGTAACATAATTACTAAACTTCTTACAGTATCTGATAGTACTTGTATTACAAAATGTATGCATACCAAAATTAAGATCACCCATAACCTTCAGCCAGGCTACATTTGTTGCATGAAACTGCAGTGCTTGTAGTAACAACTGTGAAAGTGTCTCGCCAACTGATCTCAGGGAATAAGAATTCGCACTGCAACACAAAAAACTGAAATAACAAAACCAATATCGATACAGAAATCTTAGATAACAGTTTTTATTTATTATCTGATTTCTTGTCAAAATGAAAACTCTTCTGTCCTCTCAACTTGTACTATTAAACCATTTGTATAATGAAATATGGATAGAACAGGGGGAAAAGAAATATCAACACCCACCTGTGGATTCAATTTTGAATATAACACCACTCTTTAAAGAACCTGTCATTGTGACAATAGTGTGACTCTTACTTGCTGACAACTGCTGGCCACAATCCAACATAATCCACACTCAACTCCAAACTTGGTTCATCTCTTAGCACATTCTGAAGGCGAGCTAACAGGGAAATGACAACAGCGAGTGCTGTACTGTCTCGTAGTCTTGCTAGAAAGTGTGACAGTGTAGATCGAGTATGAGTTGAACTGTTGTTTGGAGAGTCACGATGAACTAATGTTGTTGTTCCTGATGAAGTCCGCTTCTGCTGAGGATTGGGACCAAATATGGGTAGTACTGTGAAGAAAGAGAAATGACATCTTAAGACATAAAAACCTGAAGAGAATTACTGTTTATGTGTATAATTTTGATAAATTCCAAAATGACAAAACAACTAATGTACAGTCAGCCACACTCATACTAACATTCACAATTTCAAGACCAATTAAATCTGTGATAAAATTAATCACATGAACTGCCATCATTTATTACAATGACCTCTGAATTTAAAGAATCTTGACATTTTTGGATTGCTATAGTTCTACCTGGTGGTTAAGACAAAAAGCAGTGTTAACAATGGTAAGAAATATAAATGTTCATACCCGAAGACTGTAGAAGTCACAGAAATGGTTTTATTTTAATATTTCCAAATTAGAAAACTGCCTCCAACTTTTAGCATTACACATACAAATTTTTTCTGAATATGAAGTGTGGTAGCTTCAAAAGTTCTGTGACACAAGTGAATACAATGACCGTATTCACTACCGTCACCATACTGTGACAGCAGATTATCAACTTTGACGCAACTGTAAAACCAAAGCCTAAATGCTGTGCCAGACTGTAAATTTATAACTGGAAGTATTTAACAATAAAAAGTTGCATCAGTAGTTTCTGACCCCAGTTCTAGAGGTTAATAAAAATGATATAATCTGTTTTCCTACCAATATCCCAGGCATCTCTGGATACTTTCTTGTTCCCTTTATATTTTGCTATGTCCAGACATGCACATGCAATAGCAGCGGCAATTTCAAAGTAGTTCCAACGTTTCTCCAGGCCAATCAAGTATTCCCATTCACCCAAATTCAAGAGGCAAATAGCACAATGCTCCATGACTTCAAGGCGAGGGATGACATTATCACCTGACTGAAGAGCTGCCAAGCACTGCTTGCAATCAGACACAAGAGTACTGGTATCTGCAATAATTTACACCAAGATAATTTACATTGATTATATTTTTAAAAAATAGCATTATCTGCCAGTACTGATCACAGTGGTGTTTTTATACTGTTTACATAAAAATAAACTGAAAAAATGTTGCATCTGAAAAAAACACTCATAACTTACAACAAATTTAAAACTATTTGTGTAATTCAGGAAAATAACTGTGTGACATCAAAATTATGGTGAACAGAATTTTTAATTTAATTTTAATGCATATGAAAAAAAAGATGTATTTTGCATGCATATGAAAAAAAAGATGTATTTTGCATGCATAGGGCCTTCAGACACTACAAGTGAAGTGATTAATCAGCAATTTAAAAATAAGTGATTATAAAACATCATAATACACTTACTTAGCTTGTGGTTTGGCCACTCTGTTAGGAACTCAATAATCTGTATGAGAAGAGTCTCCCACGATAACAGACGAATCAGCTTGTACAGTACTCCAGAATTTATGGAACTGTTGCGTGCTTCTTTTCCTACAGCATTTAACAAGTCTCTAGCCAGCTTAAAGTCCTGAATGAAAATACATAACCTCAATCGGTATGTTAAAGAAGTGTTGTTGCCATACAGTAAAACTTAAATGAAATTTCATACAAATAGTAGGTATCAGTTTATGCACATACAGTGAAATACTCAACTTAAATCCTTAAATGTTAATCCAAAATAGACAAAATCTGTCTAACACATTTGTTCCTTTCAGTGAATATTTAATGAAATACTGTTCGAGTTCCACATCCCATTTTACATTATGTTTCAGAGTGGACCTGAATTCTCTTCATAATTTCTAATATGAAATTTCAATAAAATCATAGCACATTTTATGTTTCTGATGGTAACCAGAAGAATAGCTAGTATTCCAGGTACATGCAGAAATTAGTGTGTCTTTAATAAATTAAGCAGGAATATTGATTTTATAGTGATCTTATCCAAAATTAAGACTCAACTAAAGAAGTTAATATGCTTCTGAGACAATGAAATTATGTGATTAACCTACCTTCATCGTAGTTAGTTCTCTTGACTTTGCCAACAAGATACAAGCAAAATCCTGTACAAAGCCTCTCGGTAATGACATTGCCATACTCTGCAAAGGAATTGGCAATTCCCACTGCAACATAGATCATATTACTTGATACATTAATACTGTTCCCTATAATTACAAGGAAATAACCAAATGTGGGATGCACTTAATTTGTTTATATCATGAACACTTTTGGTTGTGAAGTTCATTGTATAATTTTAAGGTTTCATTGCAACCTACATACAAAGATCTTCTGAGATGTTATTCTGTGTACTGCTAGAAGCAGCTTCCAGTATTTTGGAGGAATGTGCAGAATCCAACGTCACACCAGAAGTTAACAAGTATGGGGAAAAGGAAATAATGTCTTCTGAATAATAATTGATTTTTTGTCTATACAAACTGTATAACAAAGTGTAAATACCTCACAAGCATGTATTGCATCATTAGTACTGTAAGCATTTTAATTTAGTTTTGATTGGAATTTAACTACTTACTGTGTAGGAAACAAAAATGGCAACTTAATCTAATCAAACCCCTTAACAACATAAACCACTGTAAAGGACATTGTGTGCACATCAAGAATAAACCCACCTTTAAAAAACACCACTACTGCTCTTCCTGTGGCATAACTTACTAATAAAAATAATGTACCTTGTTATTGATTCTCCACTGGGGCTTTGCTGGATTAGCAGCAACAAGTTTTTCTACAAGCCCCCTGATTTCTGTTACATCATAGCTCAGTAACAGCTGCTGTTCCAGACTTCCAACTTCTAACCTCACATTCTCTGCAAATATATATTTAAAAGTCTAAAGAACTGTGTGGATGGATATTCTTTGCTCATGCTGTCTCAGATATGCATTTCCTCTCTCTTCCTGCTTTAGCAGTGAATGCTCTTTACCTCTAACAACAGAAAAGTTTATGTAGACATAAGTAATGAATGTCTTACTATTTCCAATTTGCTTCAGTTTTGCTAAATCCACACATCACCATCACAATACAGATTCTGTTAATTTTGTTGTTCAAAATATACCTCCACAATGAAATAAAACCTTAGACATACTGAACCAGTAACTTACTGCATAGTGTAAAGTCTGGCATGTCCCAGTCAGTTTTCAATAGCAGTTCTGGGATGTCCACCTCATGCCCTACTCCCGCAGTTTTACTGGGTATCTCCTCCATCTCAGTAGGTGAAAAGAGATCTGTTAGAAACTCATATGATATAAGACGTTCAGGTAGACCTTCTATGTCTCCGCATTCGATGAGTCTCATCACAAACAACTTTATACGCTCCTTTTCTGCCAAGTCAGAATGTGGCAGTATATGTTTCAGTGCCTACAGAATTCAAGAATAGCATGCTATGATAAGTGATTATAAATATCCAATTTCAGAGACTCAAACTACAGATATATGAATTTAGAAATTATTCTTGAATCATCCTTTAATATCCACCAATGTATTAAAACAATACTAATAAAAAGAAGTTGACAGTGGAACTACGGTTGAGGAGAATCTGACATAAATACGTCTCTGTAATGTAATGAAATGAAATGAAATGTAATAATTCTTATATAAGATAAGTACTTGTGATATTCTAAGACGTTTTTACCAGCACAAAATTATCTAGTCTACAACACACTTCTACAAGTGATTCACAGCTCAGCTCTTTCCGCAATAACGAAAGCGGCAGTAATGTAACAATGCCAAGTAAACAGATGACGCAAAAACTAGTTTCTTAGGTAACATAACAATTCACGCAGGAGTTCATATAAAAACTGACCATTGTTGTCGGTCCATATTTACATATTGTTGATATGGATCTTACACAACTTCGTTACACTTTTTTGCCGAATGACCCTTCCGTATAGACGTATTTACGTCAATAATTGATTTTATTTAAAGTATTAACTGTACTCACACTGACAAGTAAATCAACAGCCTTGGAGCCTCCCTGATGAAGTTTGTGAGTGTAATCACCACAGGTCAGTGTGCCTGTGACCACCCTTCGGACAACATTCAATGTCTGAACTTGAAGCAGCAGATCTCGAGCAACAGTGAATTTGCGACTGGACATTGCACCTTGAATATCCAACTCCAGAGTATCCCGGTAAATCTGTGGGATTTCTCGATGCACATTGTCTGTTTGGAGGATGGATACTATACCCTGAATCATACAACAAAATGTCTACTGATGTACTATGCTGTAAAATGTCTAAAATGCCCTAAGCTAAATTTACTCCAATCCACACCCTACCATCATATTTACTTCAGATATATTCAATATCAATACTCCCCCACCTACACACAGGTCTTTCAAGGGTCTCTTCCCTTCATATTTTCTAACCACAGTTTTGTGTATATTTCTCATTTATTTATCACTCATGTCACTTTCCTGTCCTTCTTTAATGTATGTTTACTTTTGCTCCAAACATTCTGAATATAGTATAGCACTGATATACTTACTGTGTATTGATCCCTGATTGCTCGGTGCAGTTGATATGTTAAGTTGTGTGTTGATACAGTTGGTGAAGTAATGTCACAAGCCTCACAATAACCTTTCAAATCCTCAACCGATACTGTACAATATACAGTGGATTCAATGTCCAATAGCTGTCGCAATTCTGCAGCCTTGCGAAATAGATCCCCTGATACAGAATATTCTTCACGAAAGAAATGGAAGCTCCCCAGGTCAAAATGCAGCTTAAACAGAAGATTTTTATTAAAATTTAAAACATTACAATTAATCTTAAAATGTAATAATGATTAAAGAACTACATGCCTGCATGTTGTTGCTTGTACCCCAAGAAAAAGTTCCAGGCAGAACATTGGTATTAAGCATTTCATTCTAATTACTAGTGCATCACCACTATGCAGTGCTGCCACATTGATGCAACATCTACTAACAGATCTGCAAGGATTTCAAAAGACTTTTCCAAATGTTACAATTAGTCATATTTTATGCATTACTGAAAGAAATTAGGGTACTGTAATTTTTACACATGTTTAATAACAGACTCACCAACCTGGCATAAAAATTCTGTAGAAGATACTTCAGCGCTCTTATCCCAATTCTGCCGTGCATCAGTGCTATCCTCTGTCAGCATTACAAAAGTGTCAAATATAGGGACTGTTGGAATTGCAGGTCCGGCTAATATGCGACTCAGGACTTCAATGCTATTGGCCACTTGACTGTCCAAACCTCTTACAAGATCTTCACTTACATTAGGAGGAACATATGTAGGATCTTGCAGTCCTGGTCTGAAGATTAAAAAATAAGATCAAAATATTCAAAGTTCTCAGTGCCAGTGACTAAAATAAGATTAACTGTTTTTTTTTAAATAAATCAGGTTCCTATAGTATGAAGGTACTACTATGTTTTCTCTCTCCTTTCTCCCCAACCCCCTGAATGAATTGAATGTCTATTGCTCACACAGGAATATATGGTTGACGAGCCTGCTTTGTAGCAAAGCGACTGGACATAACAGCTCGAAGAACCCATCGATGATAAAGAGCTACAGCAAACAGAATGTGGCCTGGGCAAGAACTCAAATCCAGTTGCAAGTGCGTCTCCACTTCAGCATCTTTCTCGAGTGTCAGATATAACAAATCCTGCAGAAGTGTCAACTGCATTGGCAAGGGTAACCTTAAACACAAGTGAACATTTCAGATACAAGTGTGGTTTGTAGATTGATAGAATATTAACTCAAGAATAACAATTAATTGTCCCTGTGTATAGAATAAATCCAATTTTTGACAAGAATTCATGTGCAATTACTGATTTTGTTACAATATCCAATGATATTTCAAGGTACAACCTCAGAACTTGCCTCGAGGAAGTTGAAATCACTGAATAATGGAGAGTGGAAGAAACAATTTTCAGCATGAAACAAGAGCTGAAGCAGACATCTGTATGGATTGAAGTATATACACCCACAAACAAACTGCCAAAAATTCAACGTTATTTTAAGGTGATATGTCCTTACCTTCTTTCTAAAATACCTAGATCCCATTTCAAGAAAGCTGCAACTTTCAGAGATAGTATTTTCAAGGCTAAAAATTTATAACCTCTTTTATTTCCAGGCACCTCATTTTTGTTACTTTCTGGTGACTCATTCTCACTTTGTTTAGATTCTGCTTCCTTTGTATCTGGGGTAATGGACAGGAACTTGACAATCAAATCTGTGGGTGATGGATCTGCACAAAAAAATCACTCATAACACCTTTGATCATAGCCATGTCTGATTCATCCTACAGCCTCCAAATAAATTCTATTCTGTTCTAAACTGTATTTCTCAAAGTGACAAGACCTAACAGCTAAGTTTGTATGGACTGAAGTGAGACATTAAGGAGCAAAGAAAAATAAAACATGTATGCTTGAAGAAATGGAGACACTGATGAATGAAGAAATAGATAGGACAACACGAAATTTCTGGGACTCCTACATAATCCATGCAGACAATTTTTCATAAGAAAATTATGTTACATGTCAAAAGACATGAAAAAATATCACAGCTAATGACAGTAATGTTGACTGTGGTGCTACTACTCACAATGGGGCAAATCAAAAAACTTGTAGTTACTCTGATATAGAACATAGTATCATGTTTGATTAATCTGTTACATACACATTTTAATGTCTCCTTCCCTTTGTTCTACTAGACTGATACTATGTCAATCATTTACATGCTGGCAACACTGTGGTAACTTATCATTGGCAACTGTCAAACATGAGATCTGAGTCCTAGCACTGTAGACCGAACTTCCTCCTCCTCCTCGTCACTGCTTCTTCCACTAGCATCCTAGATAGCTTTGCGCTATGCCTAATAGCTTATAGCAGAAAACTGTAGTACTAATATGAACTTACAGTGTAATGGATAGAGAACTACAACTGCATTATCGTTTTTGCAAACGGTAAATCGGTGAAGCCAGAAAAGAAAAAAGTCAGGCTTAACGACATTATCAGTTTGTTCAAAGTAAAACATAGTTCTTAACCAAACTTTCTCCTTTTGGAATACTTTCGTTTATATAAAGCAGCGTCATCCAACAAATTCCGCTGATTATAGAACATCAACTCTAACATTGCTTGGACGCAGATAACTGAAAGAGTGACATTACCTGGTGTTTCTTTCTGTAAATGATTTTCTAGCAAGCTGGGATCCAACAAAAACTCAAACCATAGCACAGTATTATGAGACGGTCGTGCTGTCCCTGGTCTTAATAATTCCACATCCATTATTATAACACTGGTCAACAGCTTGACGTAAACATCAACCCATCAAAATGTAAATATGAAATGAAAAGTAAATTTCTCTGTGAAGGACTGAACCATAAATTAATAACTATATACGTGCCATAACCCCTCAAAACATAATGGTCGTTACACTATTACCAACATGGTAATGTTTATGCCTCAAATGAGCCTTAAGAGTACTTCATATTGGACATTCCGCGTTCAAAGAAAGATTACGTTGTAGTGAAAAAAATCGCAAAATATGCACTGTTTAGGAGTGCTCTTTGTGTTGAATACATAGGGCACCTAAATTCGATAATATATGGTTTCAATACACGAAGCAGCAGCGAGTGACATTGGCAGCATCTAGAACCGAAAAATTGTATATTGCCTTGCAGAAGCCTCATGAAAGCTATATAACCTTCACACCGGTTACAAATATAATGTTGCATCTTAGGGTAGGCTAAGTTTGATTAGGCCTGTTTAAGGTAAGGCAGTTCGTTCGGCGGCCTGTAGCAGGTTCTCGGCACTGCCAACGGCACTCCGATGCGCCTCTGAGTGGGAGAATTTTACCCAGTAATAATAATTTTACAGAAAATTACATTTGAGTT
This sequence comes from Zootermopsis nevadensis, assembly GCF_000696155.1. The sequence continues at coordinate 931,622 of NW_019059661.1, read as the reverse complement.
AAATAAATGGTTTCTCCTCAGTTCACCTGCCAGTATTCCTCCACTTTTCTTAAGATACTTCTAATTTGTTTTGTAACAAGTGAAATTGATAAGAAATGCGCAAACAATTTTGGGTGTAAAAACTGACGGAAAGAGACCACTTAGGAGACCAAGGAATAGATAGATAGGATATATTACACCTGATTTTAAAGAAGGTATGAGGATGTGTTTGTTTATTGAATGCTAAGTCCTAGTAAATTATTATATACAACAAAAGTAACCAGCAGGCTAATTCTTCACTGTAGAGCTCTTACATAAAAACCTACAATCTTATCCATACCACTAAATCTTCTTAATATTTTAACATGTCACATATTTTAAAATCCAGACTAGAGTCCATCTATATGTGCATCTAATATTCTAGTTATCTATATGATTAAACTGCATAAAATGGAAGACCTATTCTTTTCAATTATGAAATTATTATTTTGAGAAAGCTCAAACTGCTATAATTTAATAGACTGACGAAACCAATGTCAAATTTACCAACAAAATGAGCAACAAGTCTCAAACATACTCTCAAAGAAAGTAAATAATTTTTAAAATTGATTAGCCATATCTGTCAAGCATCACACTGGTAAAACATCAAGTAATTAATTAATTTTTCTCAAAGTATAATGAGACTTGGCTGAAATACTTTTGGTTCATATACAGTACTTAAGACAAAATACATGAACACTTCCAATATATACAATTATCAAACACAAATATTACAGCAAATGCAATGAAATAATGTTAAGTATTTACAATTACAACTGCCAATGATACTTTACAAACCAAACAGTGTCATTTTGATTTTACTAGAATGCATGACAATAACATAAGACACATTCTGCATTTATGGAAGTAAACATATTAATCTGTAAGGAAAACTCAACAGGAAGCAGTTTAGGTAAGATGAAGTAAATTTTAGAAACAAACTACACACAAACTACTGAAATGCAAAGCAGGAACCACACAAATTAGTCAGTTTCATTAGTAACAGAAAAAAGGTATTTTCAGCTTCCTGTATTTTTTTTCCAATAATTTTTACCACAACCAAGAGACAGGGTAGCTCAGTCAGTATAGTGACTGGATGACCAGGGTTTGATCCCCAGCAGGGGCAAAGGATTGTTCTTTTAGCCTCTGCATCCAGACCAGCTCTGAGGCTCACCCAGCTTCCTATTCAGTGGGTAACTGGGGTCCTTTACCTGGGGATAAAGCACAGCCAAATTATGATGCTGACCATTTCCCCCATCTAGTGTAAGAGGTCAAGAGCAAGTAGGAGCTATACCTCCTCTACTCCCCCAAGCACCTTCATGACATGTAGTTGGGCAGCTTCACTTTACCACAACCAGATTCACTTTTATTTCTCACTATTTTGTTGTCTTAACATAATTCAGAGAACATTTGATGGCCAGAGTAATTTTTCTGTGAAATAGTAAATAAATGTCATTCAAGTTATTCTTTAGCATGCACACCAAAATAGTTGTAAAGTGGAGTCTTGAAGATCCTCATTAATTGGAGACCTGGGAGCAACAGTGGCCTAACCCACAAAGCTAGAACATCTTAAATAATACAAGAAATACAATCTTGTTATTGCTCTCTATTTTATATAAAGGATGGTTGAACCACATATGAGTTGTTGGTTTAAATCTGTTACTTTCAGAATCTTACAAAATGGGATCAGAGTAATAATGTTTAACTTTATCACCATTTTATCTGTTTCAATAATTTGTGTAGACCACTGTTGCTCTCTGGTCTTCAATTACAGAACTGAAGAATGCAAACGTCTGCAGATGACAAGTAGTGTCTAAATCAAGTAAAATGAAAACCACTGTATCTGTAGTTTTCACTTATATAAACCCATGGGAAAAACATGAGATATGAAAGTGGACTAATTGGTTCATATATAACTCTGAGTGCAAGTATCACAGTTTGATAAATAACATTCTAACCTCTAAATTCCAAACCAACTTAGGTCAGAATGTGGAATAATTTCAGTGGGTTTGATCAATTTTACAAGAAAAATTTTGTTATTTCCATTATACAATTTGTGAAATCAACATTATTAGCTTCTCACAAAGTACTTTGCTGAACTTGTTCTTACTACACTTTCTTAAGTTTGGTTCAGAGTACCTAAAAATATGTCTCAAATTCTGTCATGCTTCATGTTTCTAGATCAAATTGTAAACGGAAAGAAACATTTAACCTCTCAAGTACCTCTCAGTAAATGAACTGCAATTTCAGAAATTAATGGGCATCATAAACTTTGTCTGACAAGCTGTATCATACTAAATTAACAATGTGAAGGATGAACATGTTAAACCTGTTAAGCAACTTCCAATTTATTCTATAGGGTGCTCAAAACGTACAAGAAATTTGATCTTCTAAACCATGAGTCAGATAGCACATTTCATTAGTGCCCAACTATGTCATCAACACAAGAAAAATGTCAAAATTTTAAAACTGGTATTAGCAGAAAGTTGCTTAAAAGTATGTTCACAAAAAGTACCTTTTATGCTGTAGAGAACAATGGATAGAACATAACTGCTTCAGTTCAGGTCTCTCAGATTTCCCATTGAACTTCAATGGACTCATTGCTTTGTACTTATAATAGCCAACATGTTTGATTCTATCATTCACATAAAATATTAAATATAAATTATAATTTTACAAATGATTCATAGTGAAAAACATTTAAAAATATGTACAATATGTGTAAAAATGCTTAAAATATATGACAGAATCCAGTGGTAAAACAAATTTATGTACAAAATTCTGATTCTGATTTATGATGTTGCATACTCTAAGTGGTATTTAAGAAAATATGTAAATGCCCACTCTATGCTCATACCTTATTTTCCTCTAGAACACCTGTTGGGAATATCAATAGGCCCCTCTTGGTTTGATCACAATAAACTGGCACACTCTGAAAGATGAAAGATACACTTGACGATATATTCAACAACTGTAGTACAACTGTTTCTTCACACATGTTCTATTTCAACCTGTAAGAGTTGCAGCCTTATCATCCTATTACAGATTTAGGATTAAAAATATGTTAGCTACATAATTCTTTTATATAAAAAATTACATTTATCTGCAGACAATTAATTCTCTGCAAAAAAGTAGAGAATTGTTTCCATGATAGTGCCTTTATTGCAGGAAATCTCCTATGATACATACCATACATTTAAGACTCGGCCATTGTTCAGCTTTGGACAATAATGAAGATGAATGTTCTGGAAGATAGAAAAATGTAACTACAAAAATGCCATATACTTATGTGAATATATGGACGTACTTGTTCATCTTTCTGTGAGTGTTATTTTTTTTATGTTGTTATTACACATTCCTGGTAGAGGCAGAACTTTTTGCCACCACAACCAAATCAGGTCTGGGCATTCTCAGTCTCTTATCTAGTGAGAGCCAAAGGATCTTACTCTTGAGATAATGCAGATGATGTGTGAAGCTGACCACTCAGCTTTGTCTAGTGCCAAGATCTACAGTATGTGAAACTTTATACCTCTACACAGAATATACTCCTCCATGGTGTTGTCTCCAATTTTGTACAATCACGTAAAAGAAATATTAGTATTTTGATGCGTGTTTTGTAAATTCTCACAGTGGCATAAAAGCTTGTCATAATTTATTTGTTCTGGGTTTCTAATTTTGTAGGCTTTTTATTTGTGGGAACATACAAGCTGTGTACGTTTACATATCAGTCATTGTACAGAATATACAAACACAGAATAACAATATCCTAAAAACAATTCTCAACTTCAGAGTTACTCCAGCACATGTAAAGGAGATGTCTTATAATTTCTGGAACATATAACATCTGATCTTGTGGAGACATGCTTACTTAAAACATTTATGAGCACAGAATATACAGAATGACCCATAAAGGTTAATATTCCATAGTATGTGCAGATATCTTTTTGGGGCACCTGTATATAAATGTGTTTATGTTGCCTGTTATGTTCTGTGACTTATTATTTATACCAAGTTAATTTAAATTCTGAGATTCTTTTAATACAATCTGTGACACAGGCCTCATAAGGTAGAAAACTGTTTGAACCCCTGTTAAATCTACCTGTGACTTATAGGCCTTCACATGACAGACTTACGCACACGGTAGAATATAAATTCATACTGTCATTAGTGTTTTAACAGACTTTATAAGCATAAAATTGTATTTTCAAAATATGACAACTAGTTTATTCTCATAAATATTATTAATATTATTATTAACACATAATTTTAAAATTCCATCAGTTGTACCAAATTATCCTATGACTAATTAATTTCATTTGCAAAATTAGCATGCATGTACAAATATTTTAAAAAGTGTGATGAATATTCTTATGTAACCAGCATGGTAATCACAAAGCAAGCAGCAAAAACTATGGCATTATACAGTAATTACAATGAAATAAACATAGCCAGTGAGAATTCTTTCAGGCCTTAAACTGAGATCAGATTTCAGATACTCTTGAGGAATCCTTGATAATATCAATACTTACAGTCCACGACTGTAATCTTGAGACTTGCAAGGAATGCAGTAAGTCCAGAGCGTTAAAGGCAGACACTATCTTTCCTCCTTCCTCCTTCACCCCACCACCTCACTCCGCAAGTCTCTATATTACAGTCGTGGACTGTATAAATGTGAGGAAATTTTTAATAGTTAAAAGTATTGTTACAAATATTTGCTCAATGAAAACACATACAGCCTTTGGTGTTCCTCAGTCTCAAGAATCAACAAAATCAACCAACGTCATACACAAGAAAACAACAAAATTACTGTAATGTGAAGTAGGTTTCAGTATGAAAAAGGCCTGCTTGTTACCTATGTACAGATATTGTGGAAATTAAGACAAACATTCATTCTGATCAGATACACGAAACCGAAGATGAGGTGTATACAAGTGTAGACAACTTACAGGATTAAACTGCCAATATTCTAAAGGAGAAGAATATAATTTTAATTTCACCTTATTTCACGTTAATGAACTCTGTACTCTGTATGGAATGTAATAAGTCAATGAATTTCATTTATGTCTATTCATCTATCCTTCCACTTGGTAACAGCATTTAAACCAGGGCTTCTTCCCAGCAGAATGTGGTGAAACTGCACTTAAGAATCTCTTCTCTTCATTTGAGGGAAGTAGCTAGTCTTTACCTATGATTCTTTAGTGAATATATAAAATTTGATTTCATACAGCCAGTAAGTAATAAATTAATTTTACAAGAATCATTTCACCAAGAAGAAAAAGACATTAATGAGAAACAATGTCTTTTCTCAAATTTCATAATGAGCATAGGGAAGTCATTAAAACAAATACAAGTTCACTATTTCTGGGTCACTGAAGAGAGATATTTACACATATGAATAACAAAAATATTAAACAGTAGTCAAAGTATTGTTTCACTACAACTTGATGATTTTGATACCTACATATTTATTTTTTAATAAACATATTTCAGTTATGTAATACCAATATCTGAAAGCAGTTACATCCGACATAATCATTCAACATTCTGACAATTTATCTTCCTTCACTTTCCAGTAATTTCTCTCAGTTGCCCAAAGACAGACTGAATAAAGTGATTGTAGCTCCGATCACTTCTACTGCTTGGATAGCAATTTCTTACCTTGTATCATGCCGGGAAGCAGTTATAATTTGTTCATCCTGCATTGTGGCACTACCCAGCCCAAAATTAACTGCACAGTATTACAGATAGCAAAAAATTCACCTTGGATATTGTTATAATATGCAAAGTTAAGGCAATACTTAATCCTTTATATTCTAATGTAGGAAAGAAATCCTGAATTTTGGTAATCTCATAACAATGCTCCTACCTATTTCAAGAAACAATCCTAAAATCTCTGAAATGCAAAAATATTGTGTCTAACTCCTAATATGGGAGTGGATCCTAGAAAGCACTTACTCTACATTGCACCACAAAAATTATCACATACTTGTACAAGTGTACTTAAAATTAAAAGCAGGCTGATCAACTGAACCTACCTCACATGTAATTAATATACACCATTAACAAATTTCTCTTCTGAAAAAGAGTTTCTGTATACATTTTATATCTTTGCAAGTCCAATCATATTCAAAACAAACCAAAAGATTTGTACACAAAATTACATTTTAGTTTTACATATAATTACTGGTCAAACCATACATCTCCATAATTAACATGGGAATATAACAAAAGAAGCATCCCTATTAACAGCAATTTTTTCATTTCATGCTTTATTTATGAGTGGATTTATCACAACCACATTAACAATTTATGTAACAGACATAAATCACTTTACATTACTAAGAGAAATAATGTAAAATATTAACTACCTCTATTATTTATCTCTCCAAATTGAGGCCAATATTTATGGCAGTGTTGAAAACACAGCAAAGTCAAATAACATTGATTTGGTCATTATTAGAAACATCAGGTAGCTATGGACTAACCAAAACTTGCCAGACATACTCATATGTATTAAATACAATAGGCCACGGCCAGTGGAGCAGTGCTTAAATCTCGGCAAGAATACTCACTCATGTACTCTTCCAGCCAACACGATCTTGACGTGTCACATCTTATGCACAGTGAGCTGGCCAAGTGTCACACACTAGCATACCACTAAATCATTAACCCTGTCGTTAAAGTCTTGTTAGTGCCTCTGTGAACCCAAGTAAAATAATTCTAAATTTCTGTCTTCTGGGTTGTTGCACTGTGTAGTCTGGTCGATGTTAACCAATGTTTCAGAGGTCATACTGCCTCCGTCATCAGGGCGATGAATCGTTGGTTAACATCAACCAGACTACACAGCGCAACAACCCATAAGACAGAAATCTTCATACTCACTGCTGTGAAAACCTCAAATCTTACAAAATAATTCTAACATACCTGTGTTTAGAAGAGAACTTGGGGGGCAGTATACTTTGAGATTATATCCCACCTAGAAAACCTGAATTATTATAGTATAGTGTATGCTATAGGATCACACAGAATTCAATCTTCCAGCTACCACAGGAATATTAAGAGTTCCGAACTAATTACATTAAATTTCTACCATCGGGTATTACAACTTAATTCCATTTTGCTTGTAGTACTACTACATATTACACTACTCCACTGGCACAGAAATAGCGCAGTATAAACATTACTAATACATTAAGCAGCAACATTCTTATATCTCAAAGTAATTATTGTTGCACTTACCGTGCACTGATATTATTTTCTCACTTTTCTCAATTTAAATATGCAGTCATACTGAGCTATTCTCCTATATAATGCACCAAAACATGTATAGCATGTATACACATATGACAGTACTCAGCTATGTGGACTAGGGCAGTGGTATTCAACCTTCTTTGTTTGCGTACCCCCAGATGTAATTTCTCTTCAACTTTGTACCCCCAAAGTTGTTGGTGTATAATCTACATCTAAAATAAATTAAATAAATGACATTACTGATTATTCAGTGCTTATCATAAAATAATATATGTATTTTTTTAAATTTCACCTACCCCCTAAGATGTCTTTGCGTACCCCAGGTTGAATACCATTGGACTAGGTACTGGAAAAACAAGCTTATATAACAACAGGTAAGATTATACCGACATGTGGTATGACTATACTTCTTTCCAAACTAAATTCTTTAAGATACAAGGTATCCTACTTAAAAGACAAAGTAGTTGTTGAATAATTTTAACATATAACACCTGGGTCGAACCCATCACACGTAAAGGAATGTCTGAGACAATCTACGGGTCATCATAGATTAAAACTGTACTGTCCACTTATATTAAAACTACGGCTTAAATTGTATATATATTTCACCCATTAATACCAAAATACTGTTACTAGAATATGACAGAAACAAATCTGCTTGTTACAAGCAATGATATTTTGTTATTATGTCAAAATGTCAGTCCAAAATTTTAATCCAGGTGAAAATGCAAGCCTAGAAACAGTACTGGCAGGAAAAGAAGCAGGAACTTTCTTTTGTTTCCTACAGGCCAATCAATTAGGTCACTTTAACCCCAAGTACCAACCAGATCGGATAATTTTTGGGTGTATATATAACAGTACATGAAAGGCCCAGAATTTAATTCAATGGATTGTGCACCAGAAAGTGAGTTTCTTTATTCTGAGCTTTCCAAATAGTTTATCTGCTGCAAAAAGTTAGAAACAAATTACCCCTGCTTAGTATGCACAAGTCAGCTGGACTTCCTCGTTGCAAGGTGAGCCTTGCGACAATTGCACAGCCACTTGATAATGCGTGCATTTCGTTCAACAATGGAGAGTTGCTCTATAGGTCTCTGAAGGTTACTGGATCCCCCACTGCCAGGTCCGGTCCCCCCGACACCACTCCACGGACTTGTCCAAGAATCCACTGAACTCACACTCTCAAAGAACACAGGCGATGATGAACCAGAAGCAGGTGCTGATAATGACCTACACATACATGTATCACAGTTGTACTATACAGTCTAACACAAGTTTACTGAATATAAAATAAGTAAACAAACAACTATTAACACTATAAAAAGACACTATTGCCATACGCATTTCAACCTCAAGAGGTCATCATCAGTGGCATCAAGGAAATTAATTCATTTGATCAAATGGTTTAAACTGGATTTAGAAATAAATAAGTTGTTTCACCCACGATTCTGGAGTTCACAGGTACGGACAACGCATCCACAGCTCGCGGCAGACCAGCTATGGCCACCGAACCATCGGATCAATAGCCAAGTGAATAACAACATCTAGTGCAGTATCACTTGAAATACTTTTGTGAAACATCTTATTTATTTTCTAAATCCAGTTTAAACCATTTAATTAAATGAATTAATACTACAACTGCAATAGTGTATTTTGACAAACCTGAAGTCGCCAGTGTCAAGGCCCAACTGCTCAAAGAACTTATCCAGTTGGGCACCAGATCGAGGTTGGGGAGGAGGTGGCGGCCTTGGAGCTGCGGAGTATCGATGACTAATATCTGATTTTGATCTCAAGACAGGGCGGCGTCTCTCACTTTTCTGACTTGTATCACAGGTAGTCACTCTGGAAGCCAAATCATATCAATCAATCTGAGGGGCAATTATTCTTTAGATACCTCCATTTTCTCCACAATTAATTTCCAATTCATTTAACACAGTCAACATCATTAATGTGAGCTGTGGTCTTCTGGGTTGTGATATAATTAATGCAGTCTTGTAGGTGATCACCAAATTTCAAAGGAAATTTTCAATGCCACAGTCTAGGTGGTTACTAACAATCCCCCAAATCAGTGGTAATTACAAGACTCCACAGTATCACAACCCAGAAAACTGCAATCCACATTTTCACAGCCACGAAAACTTCGAAAGACATCATTATCATTAATGATAGTCAATGATAGGCAGACTGGTGACTCTGTTCAAGGACTCCCTGCGCAGCAGTTATTCAAGACCTTGTGGAACTCTGAAGGTCACTACAGTTACAAGAAAATCCTGCATATGGGCCAAATCGTAAGTCAGTTTAATCCAATTATATATATACTTCCCAGGATGTTTGCCAAACAAATTTTGTAATCATTCTTGTTCCCCCATGCATGCCATATTCTGTTCTGTTCCAAAAAAGTAACAATACCAACAAACGGTACACACTATGACCTTGCTACATAATTTCTCTTCTTATAGTTTGAAACACACTCCTCGGCAATTTAATTTTGAACAAACCGTGGACAAAGTCTTATAATAGACACGCTACCTATACTGGAGTGATGCAGTTGGTTCCTCTGCACCGCTATCACTGTAACTGCTGGTGCTGTTGTGCTGAGCAGCAGAGAATTCATCTTTGCCAGCATCCAACACAGTGTCAGGGCTCCTATCTGTATCTGGACTATCTTCTCCACCCTCTCCTGATGGTAACCTATGTGATATTGTTGCTGAAAAATATAACAGCAGACATTAATATTTATTAATAAAGTCTTCTCGGACTATCAGCCGTGTTAGTTGGTGATCGATCGCCAACGTTTCGAGGACCGTCTCTGTCCTCGAAACGTCGGCGATCGATCACCAACTAACACGGCTGATAGTCCGAGAATACTTTATTAATGAAAGCCGCCGTGAAAGCTTCACATCAGACATTAAAATTTTAAACAGAATTCACAATTGGTGAAGATTTTTGTATTACTTTTCTACTAGTATATGTATTTTATAACATATCACCATACAAATTTGACTTTTGTACTATACAGATACATACATATACTTGACGATTTTATTTACATATGAAGCAGATATAGTGATTGATCAGTTATGATCACACCAAAATATTTTATGACAACCGAGTGAGAATGTTATAGTTTAATATTCAACCCAGAGTTCTTAACATGAACAGCATACCAAATGATTGGAACTGACTGGAGCTCAGGTTAGGTTGACTACATCGAGATGTGGTGCTCATGGCAGCTCCTGGCGCTGATCCGACAGAGTGCCTAAAGTGCTCGCTGCTGTTGCTACTGCTGTAAAAAAAAAACATGGAAACTTGTACATTTCGAAACAGTTTACAAGTAATAAACATTTACAAAAGGTCATCTAGTCCAGTGGTATTCAACCTGGGGTACGCGAAGACATCTTAGGGGGTACGTGAAATTTAAAAGAAATATTATTTTATGATAAGCACTGAATAATCAGGGCCAGATTTAATACATTATTTTGGATGTAATTTATTTAATTTATTTTAGATATAGATTATACACTATGTATAACTTGAATTATACACCAACAACTTTGGGGTACAAAGTTGAAGAGAAATTATATCTGGGGGTACACGAACAAAAAAGGTTGAATACCACTGATCTAGTCTATCTTCTGAGGCTCATATATGAACAGCTTGGGAGATTACTAGTATTCAGCAGCCTAGTTTGATGTGGGTCTTCCGCTATAAGGCCTTCGAAATTACATGTCTTTCAGCTTCAACCTTTCTGATAAGGTTAAATCTACCAGTGGCCAAGCTGCTGCTGGCATACTTCTCACTTTTATCAGATTGCACCAAACACACTGGAAACAAAATTTTTGAAATGAGTACATGCCTATTCTGTACAGACAAGAATATAAACAATCTTAAGGAGGAAAGCAATAATTCTTATCACTGATACTATGAAGAAGATTATTTAAGTGCCTTAATATACGTATTTATGGGATATCTTGTTCAACAAGGGTGTCATGGGGCTCAGGTTCTCAGCACCCTTTGAACTTCCTTTACCTTCATTTTTACTTTTTAACAATTTCCCCATAATTATTTTTAATCAACATTTGCAGGTACTCATTTAGACCTCAAAAAATAATTTGCTGAATGATCACAGTTTCCCACGATGCTTCCAAACTCTGCATTTTTGGTTGGCAGTGAAGATTGTCAAGTTGTGTGTGGTTACTTTTGTTTTGACTGAAGAAATTCTTGAAATTCAAGAGTATCGGAGGTGCATGAACACACTCTAGTTCCACTCTGCTTATTTTCTGTGTTTTTGGTACTGACACTTTGTCATTGGATGCATTTTGAATCCTGATCAACCCCTGAAATTTTGAAAAGTCAGCTCCAGCACCCACGGCTCCAAGCACAAATTCACAGTACCTGGAATCATTAGTGCTGCTAGAAGAGGAGCCACTTGTCCTGTTAGGACTGGTATGCAGATCTGGCAGAGACTTATGGTGAACTCTGCAGATATTACTTGGACTTGCACATGAAACCGTAGTCTGCACCTGAGAAACGCTACATCCATATGGGCGTGGTACGGCAAATGGCCGCTCATCTCCTGCCACCTAAAGAAGCAGAAATTTTTTTTTAGATGTGTAAACAAATGCAGTGTTACAAATACCTCCTTCCACATAAGAAATAAGAATTAATACCAGAGCATATGGTAAACATCTTCATCTTTTGCAGGCAATGAAGAGTCCATGTTTCAGGTAACTGGTTCTCTTCTGCCGTCACATATCTGGCCTTCTGATCCTGGATACATCCACGATCCTTCACACAGAAACTTGTCTCAAAGTTGCCCATCTATGCCTGAGATTAATGTTGTTAGGCCAATGCCACGGAAGTTCATTATTCTTTCTCTCACATCAAAACATTTACTTTGCAGTGAGTCAATCAAGTTGTCCCCCAGAACATTTTTGCATTTATTTGCAGGTATTACATAACGCACAAGTCATTACAAAATGTAAAGTCAGTTTTCCTGAACAAATACACTTTTCCAACTCATAAATGACAAGCTATATACTTACTGTCTTCACATCCTGATCGTCGCTATCCCACAGTCGTCGATACAAGTTCTCTTTAGAGTCAGCATTGAGCAAACGGCGAAGTTTGGTCTGAAGCTGGTCTCCACTAGGATTTGAACCTGAGCGCCTCTGTGCAGCTGGCACAAGGCGCGGGGATTTAGGAGGAAGAGGGGGTGGAGTAGGTTGCTGATAAGCAAACTGCAATGGGTTTGGGCGTGGTGGTAATGTTGGTGGAGGACTCAGAAGCAACACATGTTGATGCAGATCTGAAAACAGATATAATAAAATCTCAAATTATAATTCAGACCAGAAATATAATAAACCATTTGTTTAAGAGATTTCAGATTAAACAGACACCATGTGGCATTACCAAAATAAGGCAGCAGGCATTTTTGGTTTTAACAGGCTTTGTCTGTTAAATCGAAAACGTCTAACAATCTCCCCCCCCCCACCTCTTTACATTGCAGAGTTTTAACAAACCCTGTGTCTGTGTAGGTGTCCTGTTCAATCCTGTGGAATTTAATGTTACAACTGACATGTATGCCGGATTGTTTTAAAAATTATACATGACATATTTTTCATAAAAAAAATATTTTTTAATTAAAATAATATGAGAGAGAGAGAGAACGGCACACACCACAAGATATTCCTCCTAATTTACATACTATATCCTGAATCAGCAGTCTTTTTTAGGGATAGTTGGATAATTAGTATTAAAGTTGCTACAGTTCTACAATGTGCCTGAAACCCCTCCAATCATTTTTCTAAATATATTACGTCTTTACTTTCAGCAGTCACTGGTTCAATATACAACATATACAATGGAACTGTAAATTCTCTTATAATTCGGGAATAGAAAACTATTGATTAAACCCCATCATAAGAGGAACCTTAAAGTCTTTCCTTACACACATCATGCAATTTTGAGAATCAAATACAAAGGTTCAACAAAATATTAAAATACTTTGTAATATACGTAACTCACATTTTCCACTGTCCTGTTCAAGCCTGCTACCGGGATCTCGGTTTTGAACATTGTTGACCCACGTTGGACCAGATGACTTTTTTAGCAACGGACCTCGTAAAAACACTGTGTCCACAGCTGAGGAAGTCACTTGAAGATGTCCACTGTTTTTCAGTTCCTGCTTTCGATCCAAAACTGTCTCGGATTTCACATAGAACGCTTTCGACTCCTGCAGCAGCTCCACGGCACTCTTCCGTTTCGCTGTAAAAATGAAAACACACAGTTCTTAAGTTTTTACACACGATCATACCAACGACACAGTTGCCTAAGTCCTGAGGTGAAATAATGATGACACCACTGCAAATTATCCTCTGCACGTGCTCATCATCAATCTAACCTAACCCAATCTTACCAAAACCTACCTCTTCACAGGGATGCTCCTCTGGACGAATTTAATAACTTAAATTAATTAAGTTTCGTATTAATACTATGCTATAGGTAATAAATGCTCTTCTGTGCATGTGCATCACAAAACTTACATACATAATTTACCGTGATTCTGACTTTCAGATTTTTGAGACTGGGGCATTTTCTTGAACAGATGTAGTCCCTAATGCGAATAGATATCAGGAAATATAGCTAGCCAAGGAAACCATCCCACTCTCCCAATCTGTAAATTTTTTGGAAAATTTATGTTCAAGCTTTTATGAACAATGAAACAAAAATTTCGGAATGCATAAAATAATTTGACTATATGACTATGGAGGGGAAACATGAATTTGGGAGTTTGGGAAAATATGCAGTTCATTTCATTCCCATTTGTCAAGCAGTTAAAATGTAATTCAAGTTTAAAATTTTGTCAGTCTTTACATCTATCTTCCTGAAGTTGAAAAATTAACATCTAATGAATGTGAACTTCTACTCATTACTCATATATAATCAGATATTACTATGCAATATCAACTGATTTTTCTCTCTCTCTCTCTCTCTCTCTCTCTCTCCTCGTGGTACTCAGAATTCACATTGCAGATTCCACCTGGAACGACTGAAGAAAACTAGGGTCTCAGTAAGAATAAACGGTGATTCGAGATTCGAACCGAGTCCCTCCCGAATATAAGGATTCGAGTTACAACTCTGCTAATTTCTTCAATCTGAAGTAGCCATATAAGGGACTCGGCCCGTTGTTTGATAACCCATTTCTAAAGTATCTGTTTTACGTACCCTATATAAACACACAGATGTTAGGGCATTGCCATAAAGTTTCCTCTGCCGCAGAGAGCGAGTTGCATGACTTCTGTATGAAAACATGTCACAAGCCATAAAAGAGAAATGTGTGATGAAGTATGACGTCTGATGTTAAACAAGTGGTTAATGCCAATTTTATGGCACGATCCGAACATATACTATCTGAGATACGAGCACAGGATATCAATGTCTCCGCTTTGTGTGGAGTTTCGTTTTACGATTTCTAACATGACAGGAGTTGTGCATATCAGTTGCGAGCTGTGTTTTTAGAACAGAAACTTCTGGCGAAACATAATGAAAATCGATCTACAGTCTTGGCATATTCCGTGAATCCTATCTACAAAATGACATGTAAGGAGTTCCAACAGAAATTTGTTTTACACAAATACGCTCAAGAACAAAATTGAACGAAATTTCAATTTCTAATATTCAATATAGGCCCATAGATGGCATTAAGCCATTTACAGTGTTTTCAATAACTATTATGCGAGTGCAGTAAGAGTATATTAGCACATCTGAACAGCGTGTCATCTGTGGATTCCGTGCACTTTAGAAATGTGTTACCCTACGGTCGTTTAAGTTTGGAGTCACATATCAACGAGGTCAATTAATGTGACCCCAAACACTGGCATTGGACAATGACGACGCAATACACAGTGTTGAAATAACTCACAATTATTCCATCAATTCCACACCCGAGGCCAGAATCTAAATGTTACTTCACTTAACAATAAAACTATTGACACAAGCTCACTTCTTGTCCTGTAGCAATGCATGACTGTCACTAAGAAGATCACGTAGTGTGTTTTCTGCCTCCATTATCAGGGCGATGATCGTCCTGATGATAGAAGCAGCAAGCACTTCTGAAACATCGACAACCTTCTATCAGACTACATAACGGAAAAAACAGTCATCTTCATATTCGCCGCCGTGAGAACCTGAAACCTCACTAAACAGCCTGAAAGTTGTATCAGGCGACGAAACTCTTCCGGTGGAGTTCACTTTACTTGTTCCCCTGAAGATCATGCATATAATTAAGGTACAGCTGGGTGGAATCCACAGGCAGCGAACACTTTTAGAATAGAGTTAACATTTACCTCAAACCTCACACCTCACCTATAGCTGCTTTGAATGAAATCGACCTAAGCCCACCAACTAACTAGCTTCGGCCGCTCGAGGTACCGTGTACGTACGTGATGAAAACTTGTCACAACCATGTTCCCAGATGACCAGCTACAGAGGAGGAAGGCCTCTTGGGACCCCTGCAAAATTTCCCACCCTCAAGTTTCATCACTCACAAGTTTTCGTAACTACAGAGGAGGAAGGCCTCTTGGGACCACTGCAAAATTTCCCACTCTTAAGTTTCATCACTCACAAGTTTTCGTAGGACTTCATTTCAGAAGTGAGTGCAGCCCAGAAATTTAGCACAGAGTTTGCGTATGTTCAGTCAAATAGTAGGTAATGTTTTCGGCGACCAAAGTTATATCTCGGAGAAGATTCTGAGTTCAGAGAAAATTACGGAGTAAAGTAAAACATCAAGAATCGTTGTCTTTTATCAAAATATGCACTTTATCTTTTCATTTCTCTCGCGGACCAGTTGAAACGTTGAATTAACATCACACTCTAAGATTCCCATGTGGAAGATCGCGAGCAGCAGTGAAGTTTTATTCTAGCCTAATAAGACGCAAAACTGTAAATCCATAAAGCTCATTATGCTTGTTTTGAAGACAACATCTTCCATGAATAACGGTGAAGCAAGCAAAATTCGTGCAAGGAGGATCACGTTTCTTTTCAGTTAAAACTACCCTCGTTTTACGGTGATTATAAACAGGTATTGGTAACAGGAAGACGTAGAAAATTATACAACGTGGAACTTCACACGTTACATTGTACTGTTCACAAAATATTATAATAGTGGTTAAATCAATGAGAACGGAAAGGAAGCGAAATCCGTCACATTTGAGGGACAGGAGAAATGCAAACATAATTTTAGCCAGAAAACCTCAAGGGGAAGAGACCACTTGGAATATTTAGATGTAGATGTGAATATTATATTAAAATTTATCTCGACTCATGTTTGGGGACTCCTGAAACACAAATTACCAACATTATATATACCTTAGGTTTACTGCACAACGCTGTTCATGTTTCCTACTTCTTCTACATCGAGAAAATGTTGTAGGTCCGAAAAAAAAATTAATGTAGGATACAACCAAATAAGGACAGAGATTCCACTGTCAATCAAATGATCAACATGATGACTAAAGTCGTAATGGCATTCACCAAGTTTAATCTCAATCAATCGAGTTGTTATGGTGAAGTTTACATGCATTGACTGATGTAATCATAGTTATTTATCTCCAGGTTCTATAACGAGTCCTGCAGTTTAGTGTTCTGTTGGCATTCAGTTACTACCTAACGACGATTCTGTCATTACAAGACACATAAATCCTAATCAATAATATTAATTTAATCTGAAGAAAGTAAACACACGTATCGTAGCTATTTTGCTAGCCGCGAAACACGTTCTTTTGGGTTTTCTAACTAGAACTGTAGTGGTACTAACGTCACAGACGGAGTTCAAAACTATTGGCAGGAGCGTCGATAAGGGAAAATATTCCCCAAAGATCGAAGAAGTAGATTATTGTACGCACCCTGGACTTTCAATTAAATGCCAGAATAGTAAGAGAATCCAGATACCTTATTCATAAAAATTATTACTAGTGATACGGAGACTACTATGTATAGGAAACAAACAAAAAAGAACTCTGAAATGCGTAGATTATTCCACGCGCGAATTAACACACAGCTGAGGTAAGCTGAATAATAACTGTGTTGTTAGGAAGATGGAAAGAATGTAAGAGAATTTCAACGTCTGCCTGGCTACTCAGCAATATTCTTTAAACTGCAAATTCGATATATTAACCTGCTTCATCAAGCACTGTAATAAGTCACATAAATTTTAAACACGCATAAGCATTCATCAAGCACTGTAATAAGTCACATACATTTACCGACAACAATTTTAAACACGCATAAGCATCTGTTGTTTTTTTAAAGAAAAGAATAATAGATACTTTCACTGAACGGCAAAGATAATTATGTAGAAGTAAATACCATCACCCATTCAACTCTATGGCGCAGGATAGGTACAAATAAATATCCTATGGAGGCAATAAACTTTCGGGTTCCAAAATAGGAGAGTAATTTCTTGAACAGATGACCGACTGTCAGCTTGTCATAAGACTCTGTTCCATGGAACATTATAGGCCTATAACGATGACGGCGCCCAGATTCTAGTCAGAAATAACATTTATCGGAGGATTTAAGTTAGGAGGTACGAAGCAATGATTATATCTGACCTCCTGTCCGCAAATACAATTCAGGTAAACTTCTACGATGATAAAATACTTTAATCCAATATCTTCGAGGAACACTGCGAAGTTCGTTTATCTCTCGGTTTCGCCAGCGATGTCTACGTAGTCACAGCATTCCTTCACGAGAAATAAATCATCCCGTTATGTGGAACAGAAGGGCTTTGATTTAATTTCCTGCTTGCGTAATACGGATGCTCAATCTGAACTACAGCGGGGATTTCAGAAGGCCTTGGCCATTATTTGTACCCACGAGAATACAGGGGTGAAGAGGACGAATAGCGCTGGATCGATTGTTCCAGCTTGCGCCGATATCTCATTTTACTCTTTCAACTATTTCTCATCGATATCGTTCGGCCTATGGAAATGGAATACTATGGCCGGTAACGATCGCATGAATTATGTCAACAGCGCGTGGCAAATAAAAATGACAACAAAATAACAATAGGATGTCACATTGACGCTAAAAGCACAGACAAATTATAATGAAAAGCCATTTTTTGAACAAATTAACTGTACCCGAAACAGACTTCAGTAATAGCAGCTTTCGAAGTGAGTATGTGAAATTTCGTCTTTCACAACCTCATACTAAAGAAGATTACTGTCGGTTTAAGACCGCCCGTACACGGCTTCGAATCTAGGCCACAGATGTTTCAGTTTCTCTGTGTTGTCTGCGCTCTTATGACAGGACAGACTTGCGATGGACCGAATGTCACATGCAAAGGCTTGCATCGCGTCTCTAGTTATATCAAATCAACGTCCAACAGAGAAACAAATCATACCAAAAGGTCTAAATATAGGCCGAAGACAAACAAAAGGTGATTGCAGAGATCAAGAGTTTTAATGGACTGCGAGAGAGAGGGTTGGAAAGTATTAATTCTGAAGAGACGGTACGTCGTATTGATGGCTTCCTATTCATTCACACTAATTTAAAAAACGCTGCATATGATGGTGACAAATGTGACAGAAGAGGGTCTGTGCAAAAGAAGCCCCTGTGAACACAGAAAGATTGGAATCAATACTTTGGCGCTAGTCAACTCATAAGGTGTTACCAGGCTTCATAAATAACACAGAATCTTAACTGACTTCTCGATTCCGTACATAACATTTCTCTCGCAGTTAGTACTCCTCCTGTGTACTCAGGAGGTTCCGGGTTCAACACTCGACTCGGAGACCAGCTATTCTGACAGAGTAATCTCGTAGTTTTTCTCACTCCCCCAGGCAAATGTCGGGACATTACATTCAATTAAACCACGACAACTTACTTCCATGTCCATTCCAATTCAGTATTCATTAATCACCCTATTATCTTACAGTATAGAGTCTGAGCTTGTGACAGCGTTCTTAAACTGATCAATTAATTCATCTATCACTTTATCATAGTGTTCAACGAAGCCCGTCGAATAGCAATATAGCAATTCTATTTGTTATTATCGACCAGTTGCTCAAACCCCTTCTCTTTTCATTAATGTTTGCTGTTTTAATGTCAATTTACAAAGGACAGAAAATCATAAAGCTAGTAAGGCGTACATTAATAAATTCTTTACACGAAATACAGATAGTGGAGAGCACGGCAATCTGTCAGTATATTTAATCTCGGAAACTACTTAACGGACTGTTAAGTGTATGCTACATATTTACTGCTCATTATCTCTGTTAATTATAAAGAAAAAAGGCCTATTCGTAATATCAAACAGAATGCAATGCAGTGCACTACACCAAATTCGTGCAATTTGAGGAACACATTTTCTGAAGACGACTGTCTTCTGGGATGGGACTGACTGTGTAGGCAGAAGGCCCCTCTGAAATTCGGTCAATATCGATCAGACTACGCGATGAAACATCCCAGAAGACAGTAATCTTCACAATCGTCGCCGTGAAGACCTCAAATGTCATATGAACTACTCTCTGTTCAACATACATACGAGACGTTCCTTAATAAGACCTTATTACCTGGGTCAAGTTTTCTTTCAAAATTTCCTTCACGAAGCCATCGTAAGGAACGCTGGTCGAAACGATTACTTACCTCATTATATACCTAATCCTTTACAAAAACCGAGGTCTCTGAAGTCAGATAGTGTAGTTACGATGATGGAGGTACATAATAAAACATAGACCGCCCCACAAAGACTTCATTTTGAATGAAGATGTCACCAGGAATAAATGTCGGCAATAAAAGCTACTGAAGCACATGCCAACTCTGAATTAGCGGTAAGTAAAACAATGCTAACCTACAAGTTTCCTTAACAAACAGATTATTTTTGACGTAACACACATTTTAAATATTAATAAGTGTATAATATTTTATTTGTGACACGTTCTGGCAGTGATCTGTTAAAACAACTCGTGTGTAAACTGAATAAAAAATTATACAGACCCTAACATTGGACACCAGAGGGATTGAGCCAATTTGAGTCAAAAATTAAATATAGATATACTAGGCCCATATGTTGTGGATTTGAAATAACTGGTTCTGTTAACAGTCAAGATAAAACAAAATGGTAAGTTACATTAATTATATTGTCAATTTATGTGACACAACACTGACAGGTATCGACTATATGTAGTCATTCTCACGTATATTAAAATTATCGAATCTTGTGCAGTTAGCTTCAGAAAGACAATAAATTAAAATTAAGTTACATTTGTCTAAAGATTCGCTGTTTAAGAGCTCGTGAAGAACAACCAACGAATCCTGAACTTAACAAGACGTCGGATCATGTCTCTAAATATGTAAATTCGCCCCCCCCTGTTAAACATGCTACAGTGGGCAGGAGAGTTTAAAAAATCTGTAAAATTCAATACTAGGCTCCGCCCCCTTCATTGTGTGAACTGCAGTACCGCGGGTCAGCCTACATCACGTGTCGCAGTTTCATTAATCATCTTCGTGCAGCGTTTCAATGAATGTACTTGCATAAAGGGTCGTGCTACATCCGAAGGCTCCAATTATACCTGGAGAAAGTCATCCTGAAGATGGAGGATAATGCCAGTAAGCTTGTACCAGTAGCACTACAGACAGTGTCACCTATGAAACCCAAACTATACTCGCAAACACTATAAACAGATACTATGGTACAACAAAAATACTTCGACGTCAAGTAATATGTGGGACGTCATACATCGCTGACAGCAAACAATAATCCTTTAAAGTCCCTGTCTTACTTAAGTAACAGTTAAATATTCAGTCCCTACCTTCAGCCAAAAAAACACCTCCATACAAAAACCAGCTTTATTAACGCTGCCTAGGGAAATCATTAGATACCACTGCGGGTGATTTTTAACAATAAGCTTGTGTAACGACGGAAATAAAAGTATTGTATTGAGGAACACAAGCATGATGCAATTAAGATATAAAGAGTTGCTGAACGTTATTAAAGTAGGTGGTACTTAAAGTTACCACTAGGCTTTAATGGTATAGGAAATAAGACGAAATATATGTGAAATAATAGCAATGCTCACATTTTATGTGGAAGTAAAGTGATTTAAGCGGCTAGAACACGGACAGCATAAAGCTGTTAATGCATTACGTAAAGCTGTCGATGTTTTGCTTACGCTGTGACAGATCATCGCTTCACTTACGCTAAACAGTTTCAACAGTTTCTAGTCGAAATTTCCCTTCTTCTGCTCTTTACGGATTAAGCCGAAGTCTGATGCAGCTCCACAGTCACTTTATAAAAGACCCCGTGTCTCTGAATCACTGTTTCCTATTCAAGAGAAAATTTTGGGAGCTTATAACAGATTTTTATTTACTGAATAAAAAATACCATTATTTTATGAATATTAGGTACAGAAAAAATTCTCTTTTCCTAATCCTATTAGCAAGATCAGTGTGTCTGTCGGTCTAACTCCTGATTCAACTATGCTCATCCACCAACTGACCTATTTCGTGAAACTCGGCATGAAGGCTACCCAAGTGGAATCAAAAACTGAGAGGGCAAAATACACTACGCCCCTTCACGTCACTTTTCCTAGGATCCTTTTCAACATCATCTAAAGTTTTCCAAGCATCCATCACGTGTGTTTATCATCTGTCCCATACGTGCTACATGTCACTACATCTCATACTTCTTGAAGTAATTATGAAAGATTACTATAGATCTCGAGAAACAGATCTCCGGAGTTATCAGTCATGAAAGCACACATTTAATGTCCGTAATTTGTACTTCTTGACAGATGTTGAGGTAAACAAGTAGATACTAGGATAACAGAAAGATGGATCTTTACTAAAACAACACGAGCAGTAGACTGGATTCGACAGAACAGGGTCAAGTAATGGCTTCTTATAAATACGACGTACTCTTAAATTTTATATAAGAACGTATAACTTCTCGAGTATCTGAGCGGCACATAAAATTCTCAAAAACACCTTTGCTCCATGCGGTGAAATTGGTTACAAGCTTATGAACACATCTCAGCCTCGTGACCTGTAACCTAAAACGAGTGATTTCTTGGTCCCGAAATTTGATAGTATTTAAAACAATCCGTAGATAATTTAATAAAATCTGGCAAAACAACTTCCATGCCAGTGGTACTTTCCGTTGGAAACTTCGACCACCTATCCGATATCCAATCTACGTAAATGGTTCAAACCTGAACCTCGAATTTTGATGACAGCATCGTCTTACCTTCTTCGTTAGCCACTGGTATGATAATTATGTATGTAGCGAAGCCCACTTCACAGATGCAAATCTTACGCAACCAACAGGTAGCAAACCGAGAGTTCTGTTAATCACTGCGTTTACACTCAATGAAAGTTGAGACTAATGGGTTGGGTTCGTCTGTTTCATTTTCTCACTCATTAATGCCGTGCTCACCTTCACGAAATGGAGACTGTTTTAGTAAACGAGGCTCTAGATACCGAGCCATGGCGATATAATCACTGTAACTTACTTGGAGTGAAGCAAATTTTACTAGGAACAGTTGGGTTATGTCTGTTTTAAGTCTAATTTCGAAAATAATTTTTTTAAAAACACGCGCTACTTTCGTCATGTCGCCCTGATATTTAGCTGATTTTCGTTCGATTCACATGCAGTACCTGTCGCATTACTTACATACAGTATACAGATGCTGTAGATAAATGAAATTCACTTTTCTAATGCCTCCCCAATGATTTACTTATCAGTTATCCTCACATTTAGCCCTTAAAGTGAAGTGGTAACTATATGTACAGCCTGGTTTAATGAGTAGTAATTCTGCAGTTTTCTACCGGAGTGTATTCGTATTCTAGAGGTCATGTTTCACGCTGCCTCAAAGTTCCGCGCGCATTGTTCTTTCAAAGTTCCGGTGTTGCTGCAAAAGGAGAACTGAATGTCGCAGCGAAGAAGGAGTGAGGTCTAAAATAAACAGAACTGTTGTTTCAGGAATGCAAGGAAGGTCTGACTCCTCCCTGATGACGCAACTTCAGGTGTTTAAACTCAAAAGACAGTGGGGGAGCGGAACGAGGTCCTCGGAATGATGCTAAGAACTCTGAGTACCAACACTACAGACTCTTCAAGAGCATGATGTCCTCCAAGCGGCATTTCGTACCTCGGACATGCAAAAGTATGCTTTTCCCAGGAGTCTGTTACGGTTACAAATGTTATACACAGACACTAATTGACAAATTTTCAATAAACTCTGTGCAAATACGAGGCCTTCCTGTCTTGGTTATTTAACAACCACCAGTGCATGTAGGAGGTTCTCATGACAAGTCCACACAGCGTCACAACCCATAAGACCATCATCGATAAGCTATATGGGAAGAAGTGGATGTGGCTTATTTTAAGATATAATTATGGAGGAAAATGTCTTAAACCTCAATCATGGCAGTCTATTTTTCTGCTGCCGTTTTAACAGAGGATCTCCCAAATAAGTAGCAAGAGAGTTATTCGGCCCACCGCCAAGTTTATTGTGTCAGTGTTGCAGTTCTGTGTAAATGTTTCAACGGGGCAAACAGTAGTACAGAATCGATTGTTCTTGAAAGTGTCTTCGTTATCTTTCTTCGCGAGGAAAGTTAGCGGTTAGTGTGGGGAAACAGTAGAGAAGCAACGGTAATACATTGACGCCTAGAAGTTGCCGAGTATGACATCACTGAGAGACTGGAGTTCTTCTGCTTTAACATATTTGTTTCGCAGATGTTTTTACTCTGAGTCAAAGTTATACAGGTTATGTTTACCACGTGTAAGTCCAACCAACATATGTACTTCTGTATCTGATTCATCATCTACTGTAACACGCAGTGGCTTACATTTACATTTCTGGAGATGAAACAATTCACTGTTACAAATTTCAAAACGACACTAAACATGTTCAAAAATTAGCAATTGCAAGTACCTAAGAAAAATAACAATGGGATTACCATGCAGAGTCAACTGTTTATTTAATTTAAATTCTACCGCGTCGTCAGTGTTTACTCAATATTTCATTTTGAGAAAGTTCTAGTTTCTCCTTTCGGTGTTCCTTCATCAGCAATTGTTGAGACGTCGCCCATTTATGTACGTGCGCGTAATCGATTACGGACACTTATTCTTGACCAGCTACGTAACCATAAACTTTTTAAGCAAAACCCTATTTCACAAAAGTTAGTAGCTTCATTTTCTCTGGATCATATTTCAGAACAATTAAAGGCAAGCGTAATGAGATCCCTGTGTATAAGAACCAAACCACAAGGAGATGTGGGAGTGAAGATAGAAACCCGCGTATTAAAACTGTAACTGCATGTTCATAAACGTGCTGAAGCATGAAACAAACACAAGCTTAATTAATTGCTAGTACAACTGCCACTGAACACGCATCCTCGAACAAGGTCATCATTACCCCAATCAGGACGTGCTTCATGGAGGAAGTAAGGTTTGTAAACTCTACCTGCGCTGTTTATTGACTCAGTTTCTGAAACTTCCTTTTTCAGGAGATTCGTGTCCACAAAGGGATCTAATCACAAGCAGGCCTCTTATGTCCTGAATAGGAGCCCCCACGACCAGAAAGAATTACAGTTGTCTTTTCAGTTACACAGAACTAAAGTAACCGACACGAACAACGACGGTCGAATTTTTGGTCACGTGCCATCGTGAGCCAATCAGCTTCAAGAGAATTTGTGTATAAAGCACTCGCTCAGTTACTTCAAGCGAGTAGACTCTTTGAAGAAAAAAAAGTGATTCTGAATTCGTTGTGGCATATCAGCGCCATTCAAATCATTAACCCACTGGCTTACTTTGATGACTGCGAGACGTCTGTTCGATGGATGACTTAGCTACAATGACGACTATGAAATGGAAATGGGACCGGATGAAAGTTAATAAAAGAATGACAAGTATTTACCTGAACGGAAGTTCTGTGATAATTTTGATATACGTGGCTGGTTACGAAATCTTGAAATTCATTATGTTTACATGGGGTAGAAGGATTCAATAGCATACCAGTTGTTAAAGAGACAATTTATAAGGGGTTTCAGATCACTTTGTAGATCAACGCTGAAGACACATGACTTTTTTTAGGAAAAGGGAAGTAATAAAATACAATTTTATATACATTCTCAGAAAGTTTTCCTGCACTTTCCGTGACTGCTCGATCATTCATGGGAAACCACTTACAAGTTTCTTCTGTAGAATTTTCATCTACACTGAAGCTATCACATGGTACTGTTCACAGACTGGGAAATATAAATATGAGTTGGACTGCTGGCAATAGAAGAAAAACACATGCATCATTGCTCTAAGAGGGAGGATTTCGAATCCGCGACCATGCAAACCAAAGCTGCAAGTACCACACTTTATCGGCCTATCCACCACAGCTGGTCAGAAACATATCAACAAAACATAATTTATTGTCTTACTTTAAACTTCAAGCAAGTACCTCCGAAAGGTCAGTTAACTTTTATCAGACTACACGCAGCAACATCCCAGAAGACAAACATCTTCATATTCACCGCCGTGAGTACCCAAAATCTCACATGTGTAACGTAATTAATATGCTCGTAACAATTCCGAAAATTATTACTAAATATCAAACAACACCCGTCGCTTATTGGAACAACACTCGACCTAGAAAATTCCAAATTTCCACTTAAGTATACATGCGTGCATGCGTTTTCACGAATGGTAAACGATTTTTTAGTTCCGTCAGAGTTCTGGTTAATGTTACGCTTCCTGGCCTTGACAACTACATAAACACATGTGTAACAGACATGACTCTTCCAGGCTTTATCTGTATTCAGGGTCAGCAGAATACAGCTGTGGGAGATATCTGTACTTGCTGTCAAGTGCGAGTTCTTGCACTTCCTTAGCACGAACTAGGTGGTCAACCATGAAATAATCTGAACACGACTGCAATGTGCGGAGGGCTGGGACTAAACCAATTCAATAACTGTCTCTGTATCTTTCTGACGATTCACTGTTCATAATTTCATTTTACTGGCACGTGGACAAGCAAAGGGTTACAGCGTCTCTTCCATAACCCCTGCAGCTACAGAGGGAAAGGGTGAGATCATGCTTATTAGCGTATTTGCACATCGCCCCCCCCCCCGGCACGTTAATGTAAAATTAGCTTATTCCTTTACTGCGTAGCTCTCCTGTCATAACTTTACCACAGAATTTAGCGATGCTAACATTTTCACCCCTATATTTCCCTAGGAACAAAATATAAAATATAAAATGATGTTTCAAATCCACTGAAACGTGGAGAGCAAAATAATTTTTACGAATATATATAATTGCCACCAGTACTCCTTAATTTTCCATTTTCTGGCCGTTGGTGTTGAACAGACATCATAATGGATAAACCCACGCTGTTTATTGACCTGGATTATCATCAGTCTTTTCTGTATTAAGCAATGAAACATTCTGTTCAATTAAATTTGTCTGAGTTGAGTTCATTACAAGTTTTATCGTGAGACAGATCACCGTTTAACACCTGGTTTTAAGGTGGCGATATTCTGGTATTAAGAGTTTATTGGGTGCGGCCTTCATAAATTTCAATTTTACGGTAAATTTATGCAAATCTAAAAGGGCTCTGACCCCTTTCCCCAAAGCAAGGAAGTGGGGCATTAAAACAGTGATAAACACTCTTCGAAACTACTCAACTGTTACTACTAACTGCGCGCACCTTTAAAGTAAAGCTTATTTTAGGGTCTGAGGTTCTCACGGCGGTGAATATGTCGATCGTGATCAATGTTGTGACGTCATGTCTTCTTGTAAGTGGTCACTTCACCCTGAATATGCAAGCGATACGTTGGTCCGAAACTTTGTCAACCAACTACAACACCACAAGACGTCACAACCCAAACTACCCCGATCGACAGAACGGACTTTGCTTCGAGCACTTCATAATGCTCAGACGCCTCCGTAGGGCAGGAGGCACAGCGCCCTCAATGGTCAACACACAAACAGCCGTACAAGTGTGCGGAAGTGTTATTGTATCAAGTGGAAATAGAAATATAAAGTCTCGCTATCTCATTCTGCAAAATGAACACAGCTGGACGTAAAACAAACTTCTACCATATGTTGTACTACGTTATTAACGTTCCTTCCTCACCGACAAAGCTGGCAGTTGGTATACCAGCAAATTCCAGCAGAACGCTGTGACGGAAACATAATAAAGACACAAAGAACAACGTATCTGTACAGAACGTGTCCAGCTCATCCTGAGTATCGTGTGAAACGGGTTCCTCAATGCAAACGCCACAGGTTTGTTTCCTGTTTCATCAATTATATCGACCCTGATGCAGGTAAACCTCGGGCACTACAGGCGATATCCAAGCCGATATTCGAACACGGGACCTCCTGAATAAGAAGATGTTCAGAAAACCACTAAACCGCAAGTCTGTCTGCATATTTTTTGCGACATAATTACAAAACAAGAAACACTGATCGCGGAATTATTAAATTGTTGTTAATAGTCATGTGGATTGATTTAGTTCAACGCGCCTGTGGAGCTTGTAAAACTGATTAATTACGGTAATTATCTACTTTAATGAGAGTAAGTCGGCATTTGGCTCCAAGTCCATACTTAAAAGGGTGTGGGGTTACAGGCTGAAAACCCCATCCCCTGGGAGTGTCTAGGGCGGCACAAAAAGAAATGTTTTCATCTACAGAATTTTATGTATAAAAGACTAACGCACCAACACGTTTCATCTACAGAATTTTATGTATAAAATACTAAAGCACCAACACTTGTGTCAACAACCTAGGTAGGTGATGATAAAATGTGCGTAATAATTTTTTTTGGAGGGGGGGGGGTATTTAAGGATTTTGCTGCAACTGCAAAGGCTTTTAGGAACGAGTGTAGTGTCATTAAAAGATTATGATGTATAGTGCGTAGCAGGAAGTGATCTTTTTCAAAACACGCTCCCCTGCGCCCAGATTAAGTTTCTGAGACACCACATACAAATTCAGCGTTGACTATCAGACTCTGCACAACTGGCAATCTTCCTCCTACTCGCCGCCTTCACAGATTTCTACAGCTTCGACTCGCTACAGAGAATATACAATTTTTTTGCATTTAGAGAAAGAAACATGAAGCCGTCGACTGATGGACTGAGGGACACGGCCTACAACGAGCATAGCGCCCGCACACACACATTACAGTAGTGCGCGTAATAAGGAAGCAGATCAAAGCAAATCACATTTCGTTGAGTCTTTGTTCACCTCCGTTAATAATAGTTTTCGTGAGACCAGATTTCACAGCCATAACCTTTGTAATTAAACAATTGTCTGCAGTTATTGCATGCAAATTCACATTAATATCACACCAACGGCATCTTAGTATTCTCTACTGCAGATGCTTGAGTAAATTAATATTCCACAAATTGTCACCTAAAAATACAATGCTATTTTCTTTATGAATATAACAGTTCATTAAGACTGTTCAAGAAGTCCTACGGACTTCACCAGCACGAAAAATGTTTAAATGCACGGCTGTACAATTTAATTCACAACTGCTGTATTCACGATTGTTCACCACCCAACCCGCCCAATTCCAAGTCGTTGTAAATCCTTTGTATACAAGTCCACAACACTGTCGTGAAGAGGCGTGCGCTGAATTGTAATCATTGACGATCTGCAACTGGAAAAACCAGACGGTGATCCCAACCTTAAGCCCAAGGAAACTACGGAACTTCTTCTGACACAATCGCATTTTACTACTTCCCTGTGTATCACACCAAAGTTCTGAGGCACCAAACAGTAAGAATACCTCCTTGCATTCGCACAGTGTCAGTAACTGGGCCGTCGCTGTAACATGAGATACCAACACGAGTGTAAATCACAATGACAGCGCAGGTGACCTAAAAACTTACATTCGGGATTAACTCGAATCATTGTAAAGAAGTTTCAAAAATTCGGATCATCCCCATGCAGCACGACAGATACTGCGTAGAATTCACATTGCTGCTCCTTGTTAGGTTCGGTTAGGTTACATCATGTCGGGCCTGATAGTTTCTTGTTTCAGGTAGGGTCGGGTCTGTTCAGGCAGGTCAGGTAAGGTTGGTTACGTTACGTTACATTGCACTGGGTTCGGTTAGGTTAGGTCTGGGAAGGTTAGGTTTGATTAGGTTAGTTTCGGGTGGACTAAAACTGCCTGTGTCAACACTTTTTTGGATTAGGTTAGTTTCGGGTGGACTAAAAGTGCCTGTGTCAACACTTTTTGGGGAAAAAAACGTAATGTCAATCGAGGGAAACAGGAAAAGTACAGTCACAACCTAACATTCTGTCAGGTAGTTAATTAGGCTGCGGGCTGGACGATCTGGGTTCGAGCCCCGTCAGGTAACATTTTTCTCTTCGCCATAAAGCCCAGACTGGCCGAAGTTAAACACGCGTAGAGCTGCACCTCCACTCCACCATACTCCTGCATGGCGCGGTGCTTAATACCAATAACGTTTTTCTTCACACACAGCGTGATGCTATCCATTAGATTTCATCCGGCTAGATTTTCTTTTCTGTACAGATGTAAAAGATTACGCCGTATTTTTATTTAAAATCCTAGTACGTTAAGCAAATTAAAATTAGCCCAAATCCTGCAAAGATTAAAAGATATACTCCGAGTGACCAATGCCATAAAATAATTAATTGTTGCTGTTTCTTTTTCATTTTGTCTTTTGAATAAAAAATACAAAGTTTCGAAATCTGACTGCTTCCTTCATCAGTTGACAAAATCTAATCACAACTCCCCTGACCAGGGTCTTCATATATCTATGATCATCTCCGCCGGTGTCTATTATGGTCAAAAATATTTTAATTCATCCAAAGACCTTGGCATCACTGCGTGACGGACGAACACGTAAGTCTATTCAAAGGGACAGACCAGGAGACCAGGCTAGGACCGAATAAGACAATGTCACGGGCTGCAGCTACCAAGGATCGGGGGCTTCAAGGCTCTTGTCACAGAGATTTCTCCACCAAGGCACAAAAATTGAACAGTGAAGCAATGGACGGATGAAATGAGATACGGAATATTCATAGCGACACATGCCGACAGCAGTAATCCAACACTTTACCGCCCAACCCACTTGGTCACGACAAAACAAAGACCGAACCCTTTCCCCAAACCAGAACACGAGCGTAAAATGTCTGTGCACCATTCGTGACAATACATCGACATCACAAGTTAGATTTCTTGGTACTTCCGGATGATAACATCGACAACACAAGTTAGATTTCTTGGCACTTCCGGATGATACTATTTGAGGACAGATGTGATTTTGAATTTATCAAGGTGATTATTACAATTTTCGTGTTCCTACTGCGCTGAACAGTATAATACGTATAAATGTAACAACAAACAAAGCTCCTTGTGTCTAAACACCACGCCACTGTGTGCTTCAAGGCCATTGAAGGACTTCATCCACCCTAACCACGCGGCTATAAGTCAACAGTACAGCGCTGCTAGCTTTGCTACGCTGCGAGCTCTGAGCTGTCTTCATTGGCCTGGACTCTATTGTTCGCGTTGCAACGGTGCGTGAGTTTGCTACGACCTCGAATCACGCAATTTGGTGCCGGTTAGTAAAGACAGAGATGAATGATTAAATCAATGACCCGGCCGCTCAACCCCATCCACTGAACACCAAAGCCGGCTTGAATGTGACGGCGAAGAGAAAGATCATTTGTTGTAGGTATCGAATCCCGGACATCCAGCCTGTAGGTAATAACTTTACTGACATACCTGGATTAGCCATTAACTGGAAGAGCTTCATAATATAGTGAATGCATGCCCTAAATGACGGAGAAGGGTTAACAGAACCCAGTTAACTCAGTTGCTCGGAGGAACACAGTTTGAAAAACACAGGCTCAGCGATGCCTGGTGACGCGGTATATCAACTAACGTGTTAATTGCGATGTATGGGGGACAGGATTCATGATGAATTTATGGACTGTAGAGGGCAAACCTAGCAACCGTTCGAGAGCGCTCAGAAACCACTTATTGTCAAAACATGCTACATGTTCACACGGCAATAACTACAAAAATTATGTACAGCCCATGAATAAACTCGATGAAACGTAATAATTGAAGGGTTGCAGCAGATTTCAACAACTCAATGTAGTCTCTTGATTTGAGTGGTCCATCTACATTAAATGCTCTCACAGCACAGAGATCTGGGTTCCACAGTCAAACCGGATTATCGGATAACATAAGGCCAGTAGAGATATTTAATGTGGCTTAGCGTGAATTCTAACAGTTCACAGGATAATGAATGTGATGCTATTCAGTGTCAACAAATCTGGGGACAAGTGAAATAATTCAATGAAGTACAAGCTGAGTAGCTGTTCTTCGACTAACTATTGTTATTGCTGCGATAGGATGAATCTATGCCTCTGTAGAACTGCGCCTCTAATGGACCTTTTGTCCATCCCCCAGACGATAAATGAGTGAATATGGAGCAGCGTCTGAATTAAAATGGCAAGGAAATACCGAAGGACTAGGAGAAACAACCGTCTCAGTCCCATTTTGCCCACCAAACACAACACATGAACTGATCTGGTCGCAAACCCGGGTTACCGCGGTAAGAAGCCGGGAGTAACTGCCTGAACTATGGCACGGCCTAAAACTAACTAGATGCAATAATAAAACTGCTTATTTTTTGTATTATACTCAATAAATTCGTAATTAATGCTTGTAACTAGGTGTAATTGGCCTATTAGATTTTCCTTCTACGCATAAACTCCATAAAAATTTGAAAAGTAGTAGAGTGCTTGACAGATGGTGTATCACAAGAATTAAACACTCAATTATTCTTTATTTATCAATTAATTCAGGTTCTAAAAACAAAAGAATATGACATCTCATATCTTTATATGCCGTTACCACGCCACGTGATAACGATGATGACGGTAAGCGTTGCAAATAGCAAACAGATCGCGTTATGCATTAAACTGCACACGGTTGTCTAAAGACGAAAAATCATGGTATTTTAGGTCAGTTCGTCATTGTGCAATGTATGCTGACACACAGCAGAGTATCGACGTTAGTCGTCTGACCGTGAACATGGGAACACTGAAGTACATCACAGTCGTGACACAAAGTCCCGAGATATGATTATTTTCTGGGTCAATACGAACCATTCGGGTTATTTCTTCAAAACGTATCTGTCTAAAATCCCTTTTAATATTGTCCTCCGATCACGCTTAGATCCTCCAACGTTGGTAGCACATGGAAAAAATATTAATACCTAAAGTAGCTTTCTGCGTCAATTTATTACGAAAAGGAAGTTTGACAAGTTAAGTGCCGTGGGCCTGCTTGAACATCATAACTTAAAAGTTAATGTCATAAGAGGGCTTTTACGTATTTTCCACCGATGCCCTGCCGAGCATTAGAAACTTCGTACATAATTTCACAAAATGAAGAGACAGCTGTTAAAAATTTTAAACCACATTTGCCATCATCTTAACTTCATGGTGCAGGCACTCAAACTTGTTCCAATAGATGGTTCAACTGGGGTTGTAGTCACAAAGTAATCGAAATTCTGGTCATATTCAAAGATCTGTGAAGCTAATCACAGCAAACACATTATTATTCAGATAGTTTCAATTAATAAACGAATTTCATCTTTGCGGCCTGCCTCGGTCATGGCGCCATTTTTGTTTACACTGTAGACTCCGATTAGGTACACTCGCATCTGTCGTTTTATCGAAATGGTTTACCAAGCTCTCTGTGTGATCATCCCAGTTATTCCCTGATGTCTTCAATCTTAATGAGGTCAGCCCTGTGCAGCCTTTAACCATTCTTAAGTATGTATCAACAACGTTTTATGTGACTGGAATTTGATGACACTGTTTGTCATCATTATAACACTTATACCAAAATTATATTTTTGGACCATGTCGGTATCAGTATGGTATTTGAAACCCTAAATAAATGTTATACATTAAAAATAGGGCATTGTGGAAGACAGAAGGAATTTTCTATGCTATGAGACACTTCACGGCACGCTAAGCAAAGCGAAGAACTAAAAATTGACCAAATAACCTAAAAAGGTAACAAAATAACACCTACATTCCTCCGACATCCTTCCGCTGTCTTTTCGTGCAAATAAGATTTTATTGAAATTTTAGTACAATATGTACTACTTCAGTCATAATGTAACTGTGAGATTAGGAGTAAAACGTCACTGAAACTATTCAAACTTAGTCACGTACCTCATACAGCAGAACTGATTACTCACGAGATAACTTCCTATTTCTCCAAACCAGTGCAGAGCAAATAACTGAGAAATTGCATGTCTGACAGAATACCTGAAATTATACTACACACCCAGAAAAAAAACTCAGCGCAATAACATAGATAAGTGCGTTTCTATTTAAAGTATCTTAAAACAATTCGTTTCGACAAGAAAGCATGATTCAAGTTTAATAACACTTCTGCAGATACGAATTTTAAACCTGTGAACCTTGAGCTTTTTGTGCGTGTTTCTAGCACGAACAAAGCCTGGACAGACAGACAGGCGTTGTGCTACATAGTATCACGATGCATAAAATGTAAAGTGGAATTTGCTGTAAGAGAAAGTAATTCGTCGCATCCTGCAGTCGTCTTATCAAGAACTCTCGCGACGTTAAAATGATTGCGCGATTTTCAAAACACGAAAAGCATTTATTTTGAAACTGCGTGATTGTAACTGTGACGAAACGTGCGTTCGCTGAAGACTGGAATCTTCCAGCCAATACGCAGAGTTGTCGAATGCGTGCTTCCGCGATTTTACGTACATGTACACAATCAGGAACATAAGAAGGCATAATTCCTTTCTATTTCTTTAATGGGTCTGATTATACTAAAATGGATTTTAAAGAATAGGATGTAAGGATGTGGACTTATCTGAACTGGATACTTTTAGAGTCTACTGGCACATTCTTGTAAACACGGTAATAAAACTCACAGGCTTCATAAATGGCTGGGAATTTCTTGACTAGTTAATACTATCCCAAGAACGAGTCTGTTCCATGGACCAGTATGGTACGCGACAGAAATTCCTCTGAAGTCAGTAATAATTAATGTCTGCATTTAATTGTCTTCCTGTTGTTATTGCAACAAAAGCAAACTGGAGTTTAAGAACAGCTTCACTCTGCAGGATTTCAGGTTCTCACGCGGTAGGAAGATGGCTGTTTTCTGGGTTAGACTACACGGCGTTAGAAACCAGCAGACCGCCATCTTCAGTTTCACTCTGGTTTTGAATGCGCGAAGATGAAAGTGTTCAGTGGTGTAGGATGTTGACAGATCAAAGAACCGTCATTTCTTCCGCACCTCTGGGAGCCACACCCTTCTCTAATTGTTTATCAGCACGTTATAATCGTCTTTCCCAATCCACTCTACCCCTGCAAACCTCAGGGATAAGCAAACGTTTACACTGTGGGTAACAATCTGTTGGTGAGAATTATGCTTAAAGTATCCGGACGCATCAAATAGCAGCAGAACTTTAACTAAACCAATGGGGCAGAGTCCTCATTAAGAAGCTGGTAAGTGCACAACTAGTTAAAACACAGTCGCATTTTATGGCTGGCTCAGGAGGGTTTATTTCCGTGTTCGTAAGAGTCCATCATTGGTTCATGAGCAGGGTGGAACCTGTTCACACCTGTATCGATTTAATAAACACTTATCTTCATTGGCTGCAAATACTATGCCAAAAGCTTCCACTCGGGAAGCATGAAACAAGATATTCGAATATTTATTGACACTTAAAGTGGCAGCCCTAATTAGCCGATATCGCACGCATACATGGTTCTGGAATCTGAATTTGAATAAAAGCACGGCTGGCATGCGTTAAAGCTCACGAAATACCTCATAATATGTTCAAGCAAGTTTTGTCGAAGTTGCCCCTTTGCAATGACATTCACTCGCAGTTTGGTCCCATTCATGATACCACATCAAGAATCCTAAACAGAGACCTGGAATATTTTTAATTACACAGCTTGTAATCATTTGTCTCCCAGTGCCAGAACAAACGAAGCCACATTAAAGCATTACAGAGACCGCATGCAGCTTACAAACTGCGGTCTCGCTACCCTTGATGTAGGCTATACGCTGTATTGTTGGTTCTGGCGGTCAGTTCGCGTCGCAACAAAATCGTCTGTCTATTCAGACGGGCAGTTTCATACCGAACTGAAATCCGATTAGGAAGACATGCAATGTAAGAGTATGAGAAATATACACGTCATAACTAGTGTTAGAGCTCCTACGCTGCTGAGAGAAGAACACAGATCTAGAGTTCCCATCCCCATTTCAGATGTCCACATTACTTGTCCCCTATAACTGGTCCTTCGGCCGTTAACGGTAGCAAAGTAGGCA
This sequence comes from Zootermopsis nevadensis, assembly GCF_000696155.1. The sequence continues at coordinate 895,989 of NW_019059661.1, read as the reverse complement.
GGCGACTTGTTTCTATTTAGAGCACATCCACTCTGGTGTTTCACATCTAACGACTGGCAGGCCATTAACGCCGGTCACCATTTTAACAGGGCCATTCATTTCCGTAGAACAGCGGTACACACAAGTGAAGATTAATTAAGAGATCTAAGCCTGGTTCCCGAAACAGAGGTAAGAATTTGCGGTCCGCGAGCTTTGAAAATATCGCGATACATTGATTTACACAATCGATTACGATTCTTTGAGTTCTTCCACCACGGTGGACGTCTGCTTGAAAAGGAATAACAACGTTTCGGGGGGATCATGCTATTACCATCTTCAGGACTGAAGCGAGGAAGTTCATGCAGTTGGTGGATTGGTTATTTAAGGCTGTGTGGAGGAAAGTACAAATCAGAGCCATCGGTGGAGGCGCGTCCTGGTCAATTGGAGCCAATATTGCTGTTTTATCAATCTAACGTGACCCTCCACTGGCCCTAATTTGCCAATCTTTCTCTGCTCCCTGGTACGATTCTCCACTTAACCCTACATAATCTATTACTGCCGGAGCTTCGCCTGCGTCACTAGCTTGTGGGTAGGATAATCTATTACTGCCGGAGCTTCGCCTACGTCACTAGCTTGTGGGTAGAAGGAAAACAAAGGCATATACTATTTAATCCAAAGACATTACCAACGCAGAAAATAATACAGCGAGCTACAAAGTACTGCCGCTGGGAAATAATGTTTATAGTGTGGATAGTATATGGTTCCTTACATGCTGCCCCTCCAAACTTTCTGATCCTCCTGGATTTTAGTTCTAACGGATCTCGAGCGCACACATTCGCAATGGCAACAGAAACGTACACCCTGAAAATGGAAGCATCATGTTCCTTCGAAAAGCTGGTATACAACCAGGAGGGTACACGGCCCAGCAATATACCACAATCTAAACACACAGCGCCATGAGAACCTCAAATCCAACCACTGATAGATACGGCTTCCGACAGAGATTAAAAGCCCCACTTGTTCAAACTCAACACTCAGTTCAAATATCGAAAAATTTCAACGAAGGCCTCCTGTGTATTACCACTGATGTATGCTTCTACACTTTATATTTGATATCAAGTTACTCGTGTTCATAAGCCCAGTCAACTAACGTGATATGTAATAATCTCAAAATTCATTAAGTTAGTACCATAAAACCAAGATGACGATAAAGAACAATCTTGCACGCATATATATATATATATATATATGCATGTGGGTATGTATGTATATATACACGCGCGCACAATTACAATAACAAAGAAAATTATAACAAAATAAAAGTTTGATGTTAAACAGTTGGTACGGCAATTGTATCGACTTCCTGCAGCATGTAAATTTAAATAGCTTAAAAATTCTTAATGTATTCAGCCATTAATTTGTACCAGCAAGAAGTGACGTGATTCGTATTTGTAACAAAACGACCTATCTATGTAATTTTACAGAATACAAAATATCCTGATACGTCACCAACAGTATGGCCATGCAACTGTACAAAAATGTTACATTAAATATTCCCTTTTTAATGTTTTTAACGGCATGAAAGTTTGGCGCACGTGATTACTTTCACGACAAAAGTGTTGCCAGATAACGAAACTCTGATATCGAAACACATCACCAAAAAATATCCTTATCTAATTAATACCAACAGCCAATTTGTTGTGAATATTGTAAATATTCTAAAATCCTCACACTCCGCTATCACGACAAGTAAACCAAAGTGATTCATTGGATATAATTTCCATAACTGGCGAATACTTCTAAATTCCACTGCCACAATGTAGTCAATATTTATCGTATGGTAAGGGAACAGCAATCCACCATTTTACTTGATTATGTCACAAAATATCCCACGACTACTAAAGTTCTGTAAGGCGTAACTACAAATTACAAATTGCCTGTAACTCACCCAACGTGGGGGCATGCTAAAGCATTTCTTATCTGTAGAAATTATATCGATTGATAGGAAGGTTCTTGGCTGTAGACATGTATCGATTTTCTGTTAGGAAAGTTCTTGACCGCAAACATTGATCTATTTTATGTTAGCAAGATCCTTGACTGCAGACATTAGATCGATTTCCTGCAATGCAAGGTAATGAGGCTGACAATTCCGATGGCACATGAGGCCTACATCTCGACCCGCTCCTTGCTGCAACGTTCATTCTTTCTTCGTGTCTCCATTATCGAAATTCAATGTCACGTACACAAAGAAATATATCACGTAACGTTATCATTAGCATAAAATTAATTCTCAATTCATATGCCGATACATTTAGAAAACTACTATATTGAAATATTCCTTGGTCTGGGATAGTAACAAACTTCTTTCACAAAAGGTTGGCAGAAAACAATTAACTTTAAAATTTTCTAACATAGTCTTTCTTCTGCAGAAGATAGAGAGATTTACTGCTAGTATGGAACCTGACAGTTCGTCACCACAAAATCTCAACATTGAACCTTGTTCCGAATTATTCATTCTAGTCTGTACGCTGACAACAATTCGTTTATCAATACGGAATACCAAATATTTGGCAACTTAAAAGTGTGTATGTAT
>NW_019059661.1:854523-893387 GCF_000696155.1 Zootermopsis nevadensis | reverse complement strand
TAATTAATTTCCCTGTGAAATTAAATAACAACAGCTATCATTTGTACAGATAATGTAGCTGAATTTCTGTTAGTCATGTATATAAATTACACATTTTAAATATACACGGTGGCCACAGTGGCTTAGTTATACGTGTCGCTGAATTTGAGGATTGTTTGAAATTGCAAGACTTAATATTTGAACCTACCCAACTCTCCCAACCTGTCAATGAATTTGTAAGTTACTTTAAATCACTTGCCTTAACACAATACACTGACTTAAGTAACGCAACTCATCGTATTGTGAAGACATAATTTGTTTGCATTACCCCAATCAAAAAAGAGTGAATAACGGAGAACGTCGCACTAACCCTTGTTTTGGAAATAGCAAAAAGCATCCACCCCAAACAAATAAATAAAAGGTAGTTGAATATAATGCAGATTTTGGCACTAACAACATTTATTTTTACATGATGTAAAAAACGTATAAATTCATAGGTTGGCAGGACAGCTGCACTCATTAATTAGTTGTTTTTCTTTTTTTCAGACGCGTTTCAGTCAGGCTGAATTTGCCAGTGTTTACATCTGTGCCAATGCCATAGCGGGCACAACATTTTACACGCATACAAAAACCTTAGAACGTAAAGGAATTTCTTATTCGACAGTAAAGTTTTGGCAAAGACGTGTGACAGAACATAATTCAATAGCACACACTACAGGCCTAAATAACTACGAAAGAAATTGATCCAGTAATGCAAATATTCATTAAATACGACGAACATAAACCTTTGGTGTTTTTCATATTTCCATACTGCATGAACATTTTTAAATAGTAATATCAGTATCTCACGCATGCATTACGTTGACTTGACATTTACGATACCTGTGCTGAACATCGCAGGAGGCCTCGGTAAACCGCATAATAAATAGTTCCACCACCCACCACTTCCAACGCTGACTGCTCACGTTATAAAATATGCTTCAACATTTTATATGAAAACCATTTCCATGACAAGCACAGAAATAAAACACATCTTAATTTGCATTAAGGTCTTCTCTTCCGTTTCATATTCCCTAATCCCAAGGACATCTTTCAAAAAGATAAAGAAGAGTTGAATTTAAATAACATTTCGTTATAACTATAATTATGGTTTCAAAACATTCCGGTGTTTTAGCGCAATTTTCTGTTCCACGGCACGTATAGCACATCCGTCCTTTACGGATTCTGAAACCCAACTGCTGTGCGGTAGCATTGCATGGCGCTGCATGAAATTCACATCGAACAAGACAACACCAGGCAACGGCGTACGTCAGCGCCAGAATTTACTAAGCGGCAAGGTGCGAAAGTATAACGGAAGACAACTTTATCTCACCTTTTGCATGGTTATATTTTTATTACCCTAGTTATTATTTACGAACTCTCTTTTTGGCTGAAATCCACGCACACTTCGGCCCAGTGTTAAATCTGTAAATCTACCTACTACCCATCTTGCCCACAAAATCCTGTATCTTCTCCTGAGCCAACACATGCATTCCACACTTCTTTGCGCTCACCTTTAATATTTTCTCCCAACTACGCCTGCGTTTCCAGTCGGTAATTCCTCGTGAGATTTCCCACCTAAAATTTAGAATGCATTTATCTCCCCATGTTTACTTCATGCACATTTCACCCTCCTTGAACTGATAACCAAAATGGTACATATGAAATGTCGTATTATGACAAACCTCTTTGTGAAATATCCTCCCGATATTTGGTAAAATTTAAGGTTCTCGCCGACGCAACATCCTGAAACGTCCTATCAGGGCGAGATGTTGCCCTCAGCATTCTAATCTCACCTAAATTCAATCTAATACTTCCCTCAATACAAAAGACAATTTCACTCCCATACATGTAACAATAAAAATAAAGTTTTGTATATTTTATCTTTCATGTATTTAGCCAGATGTCGGAAAGAAAAAAGATTCTAAACTGAATAGTAACAAACGTTCTCCAAATTGAACGAATTCTTATGTTCATTTTAAATATAATTTGCATGCGTCCGTTCGATCAATACTTATCCATTAAACATCAGTGATGACATATGTGACAGCCTTCGTGCAAGAACTTTGGTTTTTTAGACTTAAGGCACGTACATTATTCGTACTGCAGTGTGCCCTTGCGTTGCATTATTTTAAAATAGGCCAACAACGACGATGTCACAGGAAAATGTGGGGCCTCATTTATAATAACATTCATACAACTAGTACACTATGTTTATTACGTCACCAAAAATTTCGTATGTGAAGTTACTATGATTCATCAGTTACAACATCAAAGTAAAGTGCCTGTGTTTTTATTTTAAGTATTTCCTAAAGAAAAGTAATGGAAGTTAAAATGTTTTGTGATACACTGTAAGAGATTTCGAGGTCATATGTAAAAAGGGGCTTGTGTCGCTTCAAGCTTACAAGTTCGAAGTTTCCATGCCATCGAAAAAGCAACTAAATATGTAATATTTATTTCGGTGTACATTTAATCAATAGCATAACGAATGTGAAAACTATAAATCCGGTTCACATTCTAATATTCTAGCCACATCTCTAAGATTCTAATTAATTATCCACCCATATGACGAGCATGCTTCCCAAGTATTCTCTTCCCTTCAGGTTTTCCGAACAAATATTTGAAAGTAACTTCTAAAATTTCATATGCATACCACATACTCCGCCCATCTCATCCCTTCTTAAATGTATCATCCTAATAATTTTTGCTGGACAGAAATTGTAAAGACAAGCGACAAAAAATGTATTGAACACGTAAGAGTAACAGACTAAATTATGTGTAGGTCGGATGTTCCATTCAGCCACTCTGGATAGGTATATCCACAACGTGGGCCGTGGATTTAATTATGTCACGAAGTTAACATCTCATATGAATATCAAAGTAAAGTTATTCACATATTTCCGTCATAAAGATGTACGAGAATGTGAAGACATTATTTCAGTAGTGTTCTTTGGAACAGCAGTCACCAAATCGCATGCTTCAAGGGCACGGAAGGTCTTCACACCCTTACCGCGATGCCCTAAGTCACCAGACCAGAGTCGCTAGCTTCGCTACGCTGCGAGTTCTGATCCGTCTTCACTGGCTTGGGCTGCTCCGTTGTTTGTGTTGCAACGTTGTACAATTTTACTGTAAAGCATTATGGCTACTAATGTTCCTGGTCCAAGTTGATAAAAAGTCCTGAATTAACACGGTCTGTTTTGCAAACAGAGCATAACAACTATTGACCAGATCTGGCTTATGCCTCGATGTTTCGTAGTGGCTTCTTTAAAAAGTGTGATTTAGATGCCTCGACCAGGTTCGATAGAATAATTCCAGTGTTGGGCACGCAACTGCATATACCTAACAAATATTTTATTTGTGAAGGGGTTTTAATAAATAAATTACAATAAGAAGTTCTGGAAACAACTTATTTCTTCGACTTCCCTCTAAGCGATTCCAACTGTACGCAGAGCCTAGAAGCTAACCAGAGCTGTAAATTAATAACAGCACAACTCAGTGGTTTTATAATTATTTTTCATCAGCCACTGTTCGTGTATGTTTAATAATTTGCGGTAGTATCGACTACCACTAGTTGACAGTTAATAATTCCACCCTTATTATTTAATATTTGCAACACACAATACAGTGTTCCGAACATTTGTATGTAGATCCACGTCGGTCCCAGACCGAACATGCCTAGCTGCAATGGTTAATTAATTATCACTGTCACATCGAAAGCTGCATACAGATTCCATGAGGGCACCATGTCATTAACTTACACTCTTTAAAATAAAACAAAAAAAACTTTATCAAAGTTGCATATTTTTCGAAAGGCCTAATATTGTGTGGTGTTAGTGCTGATTCCACCTCAGAAACTTCATTTTAAATAATATTAATAGAAGGGAATTATAAATATAAAGCTAATGTAGCCTTTCCACACGACATTTCATGAAAATCTCTATGATATGCTAAAAATAAAATTCACTGCACACTTTCACACATTAAGTGTCAGTTCCGCCATTGTCAAATCTCTCTTCTGTGCCTAAATTCTGTCATGTGATCCCACGTACTACTAAGACGGCATAGGAAATTCAATCACGAACCCCTCCGCACTCAATACGCCTGTCTGAATGTATTCAGAACCATTCGCTCGTAGCCAGCGTGCTGCTATGAACGACAGACCGAATTCTTGATCATCTCAGCCTCAGTCGTAATAATTTTATGGCCTAGTTTCAGTGCAACTTACTGAGTTTAGCTTCACATTCACTGCCGCTCAAGTGCGCATTATCTGGCAGCGTGCATGATACATGCATGGACGGAAATTTACAACCGGAGAAATTATGTAGGAGTTTACGGCCAGAATACGGTCGATTTATTGGGCTGCCTTAGTTACAGATGTCTGCGTTCCACCCAATCCCAGCACAACATTATCACAGGAAGGCGATAAAGGTAGATATAGCTTTGTGTATTACTATATTTTTTCTCGAAAATTATATAAATACAAGTTACAAATTTATAATTAGCCCTCTGAAGCCGATACTCGTCTGGATTATATTAAGAATTCAGTCCGTACCGCATAGAAAACATCACACTGCTCGTTAAAATTCCTTGTTTGTTATATTTAGAACTAGTCTACACTCAAAATCTTGTTCATGTAAATCTATTCGAATGCTGTTCCATAAAACTCTTCAACATTTGACGCAGGTCTTCTTGAATGCAAACAATTTCAACTTTAAAAAAACATGATAAAGTAACCGATGCTGTAATTTTAGTACCCGAGACGTCAAAAATAGTCACAGTAAAGCAAATATTGAGAAGTAAGAGCTTTTCTAATATAACACATAAAATGACAGTGAAATTCCAGTGCACCTCCACAAATCGAATGCGCCATGTGAACGGGCTATCCCTTGCTATGATTACAGCGAATGGACCAAAGCAGTGAAGATGTAGGTCAATTCCACACTGGAATTCATAAGGCGAGCAATCGAAAATTTACGGCACTATAACATAGAATCTGAAAAGGATGTTAAATTACTAAATTACTCCTTTATTAAGTTATGAAAAATTGAAACATTCCAGTTAAATTGCAAGCCTAAACACCAACTAACGAGATCCACATCGAAGAATCTCTAGCGACTCCCTGATAACTAAAAAAATGCTGTATTCTTGGGTTTTAGGACCTTGGCCATCGTCTGATGCTATAAAACACACAGTGTTTCGATGACTGGATATGTTGTCGTCCTCAGGCGTAGGCAAGAGGGCATCTACTCTGTGAGGTCCGTTAGAATGAGCTAATCTCAATCACAAAAAGAAAATTCTACCGAACATTTTGCCCGGTACGACATACTTTGAGCAGACAATGCAGAAAATATCTAAACCCTTTAAAGACCAATGGTAACTATACGTACCACCTACTGAATTCATCAATAACTTTTCATTTTGTGTTTACGTTTCGTATCATTGTCACTGTAAACAGCGGTTATTTCCTTAAACAACATTAACCAGTTAATTTTTGTAATGATCACGGGTTGTGTTTTCTTTGCGGTACGGACCGAGTTCTTAAATATTATTTAGACGAGCTTCGGCTTCAAAGCGTTAAGTGAATGTGCTGCACTAGCTGCAATTTAGAATTTACAGAGAAAAATAAGTAGCACTCTTGGACAGAATGGGTAAGGACGGACTCCCAAAACTTGCACTTCGTTACTAACGGATGAAAGACTGAGACACTCGAATAAGGAGAGATTTAAAGGACGTGAAGTCATAAGAGACTAGAGACAAATTCTGGAAGGCCAGAATAGAAAGATCGCTTATGCGTGAACCATAATGCTGAAGTCTAGAAGTCGCATCTCTCAGAAAAGAAATTAACCACCGTGAAGGCTACGGGGGCACAAAGCATTCTCCAGTTTAGCAACGAATTTTTCTGGGGCAATCAGCAGCCTCCGTACGGAATAAATCTCTGACGTTTCCGAGACTAGAAAATTGTATTTGGAGTATTACATTTGCCCATATAACTTAATTCTTCTTACTTCATAAAATTATACTAGTTTTGCGTTTTAGATTACTGTATCTGCTATCACTTATTTGTGTACGAACCTGTAGACTGCAATTCAGTCATCTTTCTTTGCTCTACTAATCCGACTAAACACAATGTATTGTAAGTTAATGACATCCTAGACTCTCTTGAGCTGAAACCTGACATTATAACGGAACATAACAATAACGTATCAACTGGACATACTTCATTAAGTTCTGGATGTTTTATTTTCAAAATTAATTACTGCTGTAACGTACGGTGTAAACATCACACAGTCGTAAAATACTGAAGGGTCACTCGTGTAAACATACATCACCCGGAAATAAATCCCATGTTATGACAAGTTCATATGACACAAGCTTCATTACATTTGTCATGGCCTCTTGAAATTTTGGACAGCACCACTAAATTATACATGTGCATATATCTTAACTGCATTCACATCGTTATTCAACACAGAGCAGCAGACATAATTGATTAGCTTTCATATTTCCTCACACGCTAATTGCATCTGATACACCCCCCATTATCATCACGAAGTGATATACCGGAGATAAATTCATTACTACTCTGTTTTCAGGACACGTAAACACCCTTTTATTGTGGTATACCCAACACACAATTCTGTGCACGCAAACACAATACAACCTGTACCATAACCCAGTTAAAGGTAAAAGATAAATGTGCCCCTGTACTTACGCATCGCGCAAAGAAAACGTATGGCAAATAAAATGTAAACCTCCAAGCATTCTTAGCCTTTGCACTAAATGGAAGTGGGTGCTCAGATTAATGATAGGCTCGGCGGGTCCCCGACTCAACCTGGACGTGATGGTAAAGATAACAAGTGACGTCAGAATTGTCTGGATGGCTGGGGATTCCCCAGACAATCAAATTTAATGAACCTGGCCAATCGCAAATTTCATGAAAATCGGTTCTACCACTTTCCAGATATTATGTGCGGACTGACAGACTGCCATAAGGATGGATAGACAGGGCGCATTATTTAGAATTTTAGAAGCGAATACGCCTAAAAATTCCTACCTCTGCCGGAAATCGAACTCCGATCTTCCGGTTCGTAACCATCAATATAATAACCGAATGAATGTAAGACTTACACGGTCGCATTGAATAGTTTTCCTATCGCCTATTTCCACAACACCATTCGTTGTTCTTCTAACTTCTTCTTTTCCACTAAAATGGTGAGGTCTCTGGCCTGTTCAGCCTTTGATTTAACCCTAAGACGATAATATTCTTCGACACGCGATGGAACTCCTAGGACGACAAAGGCCTGTAGTGTTACAGGTCAATACAAAGATTACTTCGGAAATGAACGAACAGCGTCACAATTCCGGTGAATTCGCTCCGTTATTTCCTCTAATTGTTCAGTTCGTGAACGTGATTTTCTTTTAGAAATTGCGTAAAACATACAGGACAGACAATTAAGGACCTCAAATACTAAACTATTGAATCGAGACAAACCAACGGTTCACGGGTGAAAACATTACATAAAAACCCCTTTTGTTTAATTATCTCGAAAACCATAAGACTTACGTAAAATTGTATTAAATAAGTCTCTGATTGGGAACCACTTCGGAACAGACCACAACAAAGAATTGGTTTTGGACAATGTCCCCCCCCCCCCCAAACTTCATCGCGGAGGTCCGGATGACATGGCGGCTAGTCGATTTAGAGCATGGCGATTCGTGTTTTAGGGAGGGGTAGAAGGGGTTCGCTGTTCGCGAATGTGGCGCCAAAATGCCGGCCCGGGAGTACTAATCAATAAATGCGGCAGATACTGGCTGTCTGAAGGACTCTGGCGCCACCGTCGACCTTTAGGTTGACAAGGGATGCCTACAATCCGTTGGCACGGTGGATCATTCAGATCCATACCAGAAACTAGCTTTGCATTCTACAGCAAAGCTATCAAATCCTTTGCAAACGCGGAAAAGGCTTTGTATTAAATGACTGAATTTAGTGTTGTATGATAAGAAGTCTTGCCTTGGGTGAGGCGAAGTAAGGTTGATGTCTTATTTTCCTCGTAGATTCGAAGAAAACAGTGGGTGTGTTCTATGTGATAGTTGCATACGATGGTTTAGATCGCTAGCAGCATGAGCGACGCAAAACAGCTTGGACAGGACCGACATTTTAAGTTTTTTTTTTATATTTATTCCTCAATTTTAATGTACTTAAATATCGGCAGACACGTAATCCTACATTTGAAGTTTTTTTGGAATTTACTGAGATGATGCCCTCAATTTCATTCAGTGCACTACTATTTATCAGATTATATATAGGATCAGGCCTGTAGATTAATTCATTACATGTAAGCACAGTTTGACATAGAGTAAATGTCGTGACCTCCAGATTTAGGGTATATTTATATAAGATCGTAAAGATAACGACACGAGCCCTTGCCGATTTTTCAGAAAATATTATTCAACGCTTTTCAATGGAACTGTTTAGGAAAAATATCGTTGGAGACGTAAGTTGGGCGAGACTCGTTCGTGGAACGGACGAGCTCGGAGTCAATATAAACAGTTCCATTGAAAAACGTTGAATAATATTTTCTGAAAAATCGACAAGGGCTCGTGTCGTTATCTTTACGTTCCTATATAAATAGACCTTAATATGTTTAAAACACAATCGTGCTACAAAATAGAAAACGGTTCGAGATCGAAGCACACGATGGACAGAAAGCCTGGAAGGCTCGCGAGCCGGTGTGAGGTGATTAAAGTCTATCTTCATACATGCAGTTTAATATTATATTTTACAGTAGCTGCATTCCCATGATAGTATCTGAACATGATAATTGCAAAGTGCTCATAGACGATGATGAAGTAAGCTTATGTATCTAAGTTCTTGAAGACTAGTAGTAAGGAAGTGAAAGAATTCCTTGTCGCCTTATCAGTAGGGATGGCTGCTGGGAACATATTTGGATGTTCTCGGTAGTTTAAACTTTGGCCTGCATTTCACGTACATCTTATCACGCCTCCCTCAAATGTTTATCCCCGCTTTCTACATTGTCCTGGAATGTATGGAAATAGATATTTTAAAAATATGTATAATTTTCTTAGGGTTTTTTAATGCAAAAAATATGTTTCTGTTTGTCGACAGCAATTTCATGAATCTGGTTTCAATGCATTGAGAAGTTCTGAAGTGAAATGGTGAATAAGCAAACTCTTAAAAATCCAAAACATTCGACCTTATATTCATGAGCTTAAAACATTTTGAGCAGTATAAACATTATATTTAAAGTTGTATGCTCATTTATTATAATCACCTCGTTCTTTATACGTCTGTTAACGTGTTCACCACATAGATACCTAGAAGCATTCAAGATTAAAAATATGCAAGAAACGCATGTGAAAATTGCTTATTCCGGTAGGGACCACACTTTTCTCGTTTTGTTAATGAAGCAATTATCTTGTGTTCGAAGCCAGATTAACAGCTATAAATTTTGTAGACTGCCAACGGCTACATTTTAAAACCTCGAAGGTCCTGATTACGTTACAATATACATATATAACATGTTTCCAGACAAAAAACAGTGTCCTTTATGTATTTTTAAATACAAGGCAACTCTCCTATCTGTCGCGGTGCTCCCAGCAACTATTTAAAGATAACGTGTTCTAGCGTTGAATATCGGTTATACAACGTTCTTTGTGTCCAATGTAAATTATGGCGATTCTGACATGCGACGTTTTTAAAGTAAGCCGACGAGTGTTTTGTGGATTCAGACCGTGGTGTACCCCGAGGGCTTTTCCTGTGTCGAACGCTAAGGGATAAGGTTAGAGACCTTCGCCCTGACGCAGGAAAAAGAAGGCTTCAATCTCACTCAAAGACCCCTGTATCACAGTCCAAAGGTCTGCTTTATCTCTCTACAGGAGCGTCTGTATGCAGCGACTGAATAGTATTCTGATTTCATCATCCGATTAGCTCCGAGTTATAGTCAAGGGTTTGAAAACCATCAGGAAAGACAGAATGGTTGGTGATCCCGTTAAAAGGCGGCACTGCGGTTCTGCTCTCCTGGTAACAAATGCGTCCGCTTGCAAATGAAGGATTTCATGCAAAAACGATGTAAGGCAATACGGATTAGGCGAAGACATTCTAAACAGCTTGTATAGATATTTTGGCTAACTTTCCTTCTTAGGGTAAAACGTAGGCTTATGATATCAACATGCTCATTGTGGTGTCTACCTTCATAAATGTTCAACCACTTGACCGATCTTCACGAAACTCAGTACGAGCGCATTTCCACTGGCGACAACTCCAATTTTTAATTTCTTACTACCAGTAGTGACAATACGGCGAAAATACGAACTTCTGAGATGGAGCAGGCACTGGCGAAACTTAATAAAATACATAGTAAAAGATCTTAGAAAAATATGTAACCCTTGTTAATGTAATTATTTGTGGATACAGCGAAATACAGCACAGGGGAAGAGAGTAATGTTCAATTAGTTCCAGTATGACAGTGATAACTAATGGACGACTGAAGATAGAAATATGACATCGTGCATGATGGCAGATTTTAAGCATCTTTACAAATTGTGTAAAAGTATTGTGTCTTAAGCTTGAATCAGTTGTTTCGAAATGTACCTTGAGTGTATAATTAACCCGCACTTTCAATGACTGTCATGACCGCGAATGTCCCTGTAACATTCAAAATAAACTAATAAAGAACAGAATCCCTCAAATTCAATTCGTTCTTAATATATCCATAAATGGAAAGACAGTGGACAATATCTAAAACAAGTGTGGCGTGATAAACCGTTTCTAAACTCAGCACAATGCACTTGCCTGTGTTCACTGTCCGGTGAGCTCGCAGGAAGTTATTCCCGCGATTCAGAGTCTTCAGTGGCGTCTGGTGCTTGCTGGGTAACCTCACAGATGTAGCCGCCATTTCACACACTTCCGGTACTTTTATTAGCTACGCCGGATTAAGATGGAAGCAGACGTTGAAGAATGTGGATGCAGCAGTCATCGTTCCTGTTTTCTGTTTTGGGAACAGAAACAATGATGGTCTTCGGATCAAGCAAGTCTCTGGTTCGAACGCATAATGTGCCACTCTTCGTCCTGCGAACACAGAAGAAACATAAATTTAGTGTTAACGGAGAAAAACAGCAAACCTAAACCGCGTATTTTGAAACCCGTTCCATTCATCAGAACTTTTACAGAAATCGCCCCTAATTCATTGTTGCTCTTAAGAATTACTTTACACAACAACAAAAACTGTCCTGAAAACAAAATGTGACCTACACACCGAATTACATTTAGTTTTGATAATAGACAGCTGACAAGAAAACCCAACGAAACTTTTCGGTGTGGTTTATCATACACCACTCTTGCCCTGTAAAAATAAATATCCTCTCCGTGTTTCGAATATTCTGATATGTTCATTATTTACCTCAATTCCTCTTCCCTAAAACTGGCAAGGTGATACAGGTTCTTCAACATTCCTCACGACTCAAAATTCACGACTATCACAGCATTTCGCAAATACGTTTTCAGGTTCTCACTGCGACGAGTACGAAGATGGCAGTAAGTACCTCTGAAACGTCAGCAAATTTCTACCAGACTAACGGTGCATCACCCCAAAAGACAGTCATTTTCTTCTTATTTTAAAGTTCTCGCCGGCCTTACTACACAGAAAGTAAGCATAATATTTTTGTTTCCTGAACTACTTCTTTTAAATATATCAAATTACTTTCCATCGTTATCACAGAACTTTACGTGTGTCAGTATCTTCCAAAGATCATTCTCATCAAACCCAAGTTTCCCGGGGACCTGGCCCTTTCTAATTGCTGGCTGATCAATTGGCTGACGAGCGAATACTATGCATGTTCTGGACCTGACAGTCACCTCAGGAACACTATCTGAACGCTGTACAATCGAGATCGTCACTGCAGTAGACTTGTGACGTGTACCTATTCGTCATCTAATTATTCTTCAGTGCTTCTTAATGACATGAGAAGAGAGCTAAACTGGAAGTTTTCTTAAAAACGCCATTAACAAAAGAATACGCGCAAAAAGTGTTACAATGTGGCCTGTTCTACGACCATGTCTCCTGCAGTGGTAAGTAACTAATGTCTTTTTACTTTGCTTCATCAATCTCCATTAACTACTTTCTTTAGTGACAAAATTAAAGCATTTGTCCTCTTCGTTATAATAAAGTGTGTCATTTGTACAATTGGATTAAGCGACTGCCCCAAAGGAGGAGGTTGAATCACTCGGACTGAATGAGCACCACTCCCTAGAAAGGAAAAAGTTCATAGTCCACAAATGTTTTTGGAGATATCGGCAATACAATTAACCTTTTCCTGAACTGGATAACATAAATGAGAGGTTCATAGTAAGAATAATGTGTTTTCAGTGTCTGGCTCTCATTCGCTAAGTTCTGAGTCCGAAACCATTCTGAGGTTCTGCTTTGCTTTCCTAAGTCCTTCTAGTAACATTATAACATAATTGCAAGTAGAAGACATTCTTCATCCCATATTTCAGACTATTCCGTATTTACATTGTCTCATTTGGTGCTGCATTACGTCACAGGCTATATAATATTTTCTCATTAAATTGAAATGCCTCTATTCGGAAAACCCTCGGATTGATGTCTTGACCAATACATGACGATGACCTGTTTACGACCTCAAACTGACATGAGTATTGTCACTCAAATTCCTTCAGATCGGCAGAAATATGCGTTGGACAATATGATAGCTCCGACCCTGAATTTCACCGTTTATTGGGGCAACAAACATAATTACAGGCACAAATTTTGTTATTGCACATGGTTTTTGGGCGCATAAAATGTAAAATTACTTATTCAAGAGAGACTGGAATCGTAGTAACAAAGAAATTGGAATATTCACGGGAGAAGAAAAATATAAAACCTTTAATAAAGAAAAGAATCTGGTCTCCAAGTAAACCACCAACAGTAAAACCTGCAGTGATGTTGGTGAGTCTTGTATCAACTTAACAAGTCAATTTTTCGAGAAGGGTCTTATCACTTGCATTTAAGACAGCTGTTACGAACACGTTACTTTTTTGGTGAAGAGTTTGAATATCATGTCAAGGTTCAGGATGAAATATCTACACATATTTAATAAATAAATGATTATTGAAAAACAACAATAACAATAATAATAGACCAAAAATAATTTCACCGACTGGTATTATGTCGACACGGGAAAATTAATTGGCACACCTGGAAGTCATAATATGCATTTGAAAGAATTACCATAGAGTTTCAATAAACTTATTTCATAAATAACCCGGCGATCAGCATGTCGATAAGAAAGAGTGAATGAGGCCCCAGGTCTAAAAAAAATAGAGAACCCCCCTGGTCTAAAATGTGGTATCGCTGTGGACCACCATATGACGTCACGATTGAGTACACTTTATGGAGTTACTGTATTTGAAGCCTTGTGGAATTATGAAACACGCTTTCTTAAAAATGAAAAAGCAGGTAAGAGGCTTTGCCATCGACTGGAGCTCCAAAACTCGTATATCACACTTAAAATCCCCTAGCTGGACTGTTGGCTTTTCCTGCTGGTCCCAGAGGAAGGGACGCAGCAAATGGAATCCGATCTTTGGAAAGAGAAGGCTTTCCCATGACTTGCACATAACTCCGCCACCCATCCTGATTTCCCAGTAGTTCGATGTTAGAATTTCAAGCATTCCCTTTGATTGTACATTCATGCACATCTACTGTACCGCTGTAAAAGATGCTCTTGGAAATGTCTCTGAAATTAAACTGAAACCTGCACTACTATTTTTATTTAGGCTTCTATTATTGGTTCGCACTCTAATAAAGGAATTGGATTGAATCAGCCAGGTATTACAGGTTAGCTTAACTGAATAAGTGGGTTTTAAGGGGCCACATGTCACACAAACCAAACTTTTTGCTAAGTGGAAAGAAGACTATTTGTAATATTTCAGGGAGTTAAGAAACTGAGAAGCACTGTTTCTCAATCCGCAGTTAGCAAGACTGAGATATTTAAATTCTGTTACCATCGTTTACTTATCTGTTAACAGCTGAATAACATAATATTTTTTCCATTTGACATGTGCCACTTTCATTTCCACACATTAAATTCATTTCCTTTAATATAGTGCACCTAGTGTTAGAATATTAGTTCAGTAACGAATATTTTACATTCTAAGTTCATTCGTACATTTTGTATTTTCGTCATTCGATATGTGTGTCAAGTTTCCCCGCAAAAGCGTTTAGGATCTTCGGTTTCTTTGTGTCATCAATCAGTCACCAAACGATCCACGCCTAAAAGACCGACAAAGTTCAACTAATCGGCTGATATATGCTTATTAAAATAGTAATCTATTAAAGTAAAAATGAAGCGTATTTCATAAAACATATGACTATAAAGTTTCCTCAAACTTTCTTCCTTTAAATTCAAAATTACTTAGAGAGAATACGGTATAACCGTAGCATTATATTTAAAACAGTCTAGCTTTCTTCCATATTCTTAACATACATCATGAAATATGAAAGTTGAAAGTTTGCCCATTTTGTATACTAAATCGTTTTATTAGAAAGGTAACATGTAAACATTCACTTCATATTTAACTTCATTTAAATGACACATGTAAGGAAGTTGTATGATACACTTTTGGTTGAAAGCTGACCCATTTAATTGCGTCAATTATATACATGTGCATGAATTACCGTTGTTATGTGTAGTAGGTCTCGTTTTCTGTGTTCAGAAAACAAACCTTTTACTGTTAGGAGAAGTCCTGCGAATATCTCACACGAGAAAACTGCAACTTTCAACCTGCAAAGTGAAGCTCTGTACAAGTTCATGAGTAACCTTTCCCACGGACACTGTGAATGAAGGAATTAATATTTTGGACTAAATCTACTTTTTCCATTAGAAACGTGTTTTTGTTTCTTGTTTTACATGACGCTTTGTCAGTTGTACCGATTACATACTGTTTCAACTACTGATAGACTCCGTTAAGGGTGACGAGGACTGCACAATGCGATATAGATTATAAATCATGTGGATCGATCGGATATCGAGTATACACGTTCTTGTTCACGTTGATGGTGTTAATATGTTATGGAAAAATAAAAATAACGCATAAATTATCTTACACTGGTTTAAAAATAAATACAAATGACACCAAATATACTAATACAGCACAAAACCACAATCCGTAATACAAAGTCAATAAATAATAAATATAAGCAGCAAATCAGTTGAGAATGTTTTTGAGCCTTAATACCTGGAAATAACAATGACAAACATAAATAAGGTTCACGAAAATACCAAAACGATAAATCATAAAACTGCTTATTATGGGCTAATTCAGTTCGAAACTACTTTACTCCAGAAGGTTTTCTGAAGGCATCTGAAGGACCACTCTTTTCCATGTAGTTAGTGATTCAATCCTTCGAAGCCGAATTTAAAAATTCTGTCCATACCGCAAAGAAAACACAACACAATACTTCACCATTACGAAGTTCAAATGGCTGATTATTTTTTTTAAAATAATCTGTTTACAGCGGGAATAATGCAAGACCCATAAAATACAGAACTAAGAATTACTGATTGTTGAAGCGGGTGGGACAAAATTACAGCTACCATTGGGCTTTAAATGGTTAAATACCCGCAAGTGAAGTGTAACATATTTAGTTTTCAGTTTCACTGCGCTTTCTACTATGCATGAAGTGACTCCAACAGCTTTGGGTGGAGACCGCAGAACAACAGCGAATTTGCGGAATGGCCCGACTCCCTGACTGCACGCCGTCCTGAATATGCACAACATACCACGCGCATACCATCATTTACCTTTTCATTTCACGCACAGCCGCTGGGTAACAACAGTTTTCACAAACCTCTGCAGTTTGACGAAGAACCAAGACAGCTCAGCCAATACAAAGCCAAGCCTATGGTCTGAACAACCTGGGTTTGTTTCCCAGAAGGTCAGGGTTTCTCACCTTACCACTAAGCCAGACCGACTCTGGGGTCCATCCGGCCTCCTGTCCAATAGGTACCGGGGTTCTTTTCGAGGGGGTAAAGCGGCCGGAACGTAAACCTACCCGGATTTCTTTCGTCAGGATTAAGATGCCCGTGACGTGGAGACGACACACCTGCATCTATCGCCGTGGGTAAGAATGCGTGGAGCTGGACCCTCACTTGGCGTGGTGCTTAATTACGAAACAGGAACCCCTTTACCTTTACCGCAGTTTCAAACTGGTAACTGCTACACACGTTACTGGCGGCTCTCAGCAGAATTTAGAGCTATAACTGCAAATTGATGGTAACGTTTTACTACTGACAGTTCTCTTATCTTTTCAGCCCGAGAACTTGATGTTCATTTTCCATCCCTTAAGAATGTGTCTTTCATATGAAGAAGACTGAAAAGGGAAATTTTAATTACTGGAGTACACAGTTTCAGAATTGTTCATCCCCCTATGGTTTTGAGGTACATTAACGTCAAATAATTTTAACAAAGCGAAACCACACACGGTAACATGAGGAGAGTGAAAAGAGAAGAAAAAGAAACGTGCTAACCAGTCCTTAAATATGGAAGTAATGAAGTAACAAAATTACATTAACTAACCAGCAGTTCGTTCGGCATGAAAACACGAATTATGTACGCAGTTCATTATGGAAGCCTTTCTCGACAGTCGTTCACATCGGTAATGTAATTAACACTCTGAAATAATATATCTCTTATCTAGGATTCTGATCAACACAGCACAATGGTTGCTAGCAAGGTGCCAATGATCCCATCCACATTACAACTGTAATTCAGAAATGGTTTCTTCAGCCACACACTGCTGCAGTAGGCTACCAAAAGAAGGCAGCACCTATTCTACACTTTTCTCTCACAGAGATGCAAATTGAGATAAATGGAAGTGATGAAGAAAACCAGGAAGAATAAGCAACAAATAACATACAGACGTGAATATTTTAAGATTCGTATCAGCCGGAATATACAAGAGCGTGCTCAAACCATTTAGTTATGGTAATTAATATCATCCGCGCCTTCAGCGAAACAAATTTTTGCTTTTGTAAGCATGACGAAACCGAGAGATAAATTAAACATGTTGGCGAATGTTCTTAATCTGATTTTGAAACTGCTCTTCCTACAAAAACTAAAACTTCAGTTGCACTAGTTGTAAAGTGTCTAAATTCTGTTTTGGAGGTGCCAAATCTGATCATGTAAAGAGAAGTCAGCTACATGATACACTTTTCGGGGTTTCTTGTTATTTCATGGGAATGTCGTGATTTTCTCAAATTTACTAAAACAAATTAGGATCATTCACAATCACCCAGCTATTTTCTCATTTGAAACAGTACTTCCACCGCAATTAAATACACGAGTAAGAGAAAACAGTTCAGAATAAATCAATAAAATGAGTTGTTGTTGTTTGTGTGTGTGTGTATTTTTTAATACATCTCCTCTCAAGGAATAATGCAAAGGTTTAAAAATGCACTTGTGTTCAGGAAATACAAGCTTCGAATCTCCCCTTGGCCAGTAGTAAAAGTTATCATATGAATTATCAAAAATGAAAGGTGTGGCCTCAACACGTTTTATGTGTCACGGATGGCTGTCGCTGTTGTGGAAGATTTCCGGAAATAGACTTCCGCCATATTTAGTGACCATAGCAATGGCTGACACGTGACCCTAGACCAGCTCGACGGAATAATTATTCTGACCATTGTTTGAGTACATCCATTTCACAGGCCATGGTTTCGACGGCTGCGGCGTGTCATATATAGCAACCAGTT
Source organism: Zootermopsis nevadensis (assembly GCF_000696155.1). Next base: position 875,597 of record NW_019059661.1, on the reverse strand, counting down.
TCCTGACCAGTTTTCACATGTAATGAGATGACAGACAACCTGCCTCCACGTAGGTCCGCAACCTTGCGCAACATGATCAACTCTAATTCAGGTCCCCATATTCAGCAACTCGCAGTTCTTGCGGGACTCAGGATAATTTGAATAGTTAAGTTACTGAAATTAGTTTTCATGCACGAATGCGACAATAGTTTGACACTAAACTGGTGCATCACAGTCCATAAACAAGCAACATTAATGTATTATATAACTAACTATTCGCCTCATTTTCAGTCACAGTCTTTACATGTTTCTAACATCAAAACACAACACGAAAGATATATGCATTTCTGCGTGTTCCAATCTCAAAAGATTATGATTAAATTTAGGAACGAATTCTACTTTAAAAGTATTGTAGTTTTAATCTGGTCCATATCGGTTAATCACAACCCAGACTTCATACTGAGCTTCCAATTCTAAAGGCAACCCACTGAACAGGAAAGATGTACTCTTTGAATTACACTAAAATTCCACATCATGGACAATGTCGGCAAGGCAGCCAAAATAAAAATGCAGTAATGGCATCAAAGGCATTAATAGTATCGGAGATCATCGTTGCAACAATGTGATCCAAGGCCATTCTTCCAACAATATTATCAAAGGTCAATGCTGTGTCAGTGTTATGAATGAAGCGACATACAGGTATGGACGAACCCGTAATTTATTCTTCGCTTACGTTAAAGTGTAAAGAACACCTTAGTACATGGCATAAATACAGATGTCACTATGATCTGCAACTCATGAGAGACATTTTGATATGTATATTTAACGACATCAATGTATTTAATACGCTATACATTTAACGTTTTGGGCCTAAGACAGAGGAACTAATAGCACGGAGGAAATTGTCCGGTTATCCTGATTGAGGTTTACGTGGTTTCCCTCAGTCCTCCCAGAAAAATGCAAAATACGATACATAACCTACAATTTGGAAATTTTAAGTGATCCGTTCTAACAACATGAATAAATAAATCTGTAACAACCACTTTCCATCAAATTAATTCCACGTTCTTTAATTGACATCGAATGCGTGTCCGCTGTATACATTAAAAGTTCGCAATGAGACTTCCATAACATTTTGGCTTCAACTGACTTCACTTACCGAAATAGCAATCCGGTTAGTGCCATGACGGCTTGCCTACGTCCCCGCCATCATTCCACACTGTGTTCTAGGCCTCTAGCACTACATTCTCACACCAATCAGCCGGTTCCAATGTCTTAGATACGACACATTTCTGCGTGTTGGCGTGATTCACTCTACACACACGCGATGGAAACAAATGTTGGCTATTACCGCATGCAACTGACTGTATCGCCAGTGGCAGGTCCAGATACATCCGGGACTCAGTCCCCCTCCTACATCACCTAATTAGATATTTGGTTCATTTGCAGAGGCTATAATAGTGACGAAAGGGAAGACGATCATGTGTGATAAACTGGAAGGGACTCTATGTTTCAAGGTGCTATTCCAGCATTTACCGGTAGCGTACTAGAAAAAAGTCCGGTAACCCGATAAGTGTAGTCCATTCACTGTATTTATTGACTTCATTTTGACTTCGCTCTATCGTGACATGACTAGTCAGTCAGTCGCCTTCACGCTACAGCTATTTAACTCCCGGAGTTCAGGTCTAGGTTCCCATTGGGTACCTCATCTCGAAGGTAGATTAAAGCTGACAAATTTTCTTTCAACTTCAATTTGATATGGACATCTCGTTAAGTTGTCTGGTATGAGGGATTACTACTGTGGGATATTTGCTGTTGTTGACCTATGCATGAATGAAAACTAGATGTTTGACACTGTAATAAAGCATCTGGGTACGTTTTTGTGCGTTACGCCAAAAACAACACTCCATTATGCAGTAGCTTGTAACTGACTACAATTCTGTACACAAGAACAGGACACGAAAGCTTGCTGGTCCAGTTTAAAGAGGACCTGTTGCGTCAGAGATGTGTGGGGTCGTGGCCCTGAACTTCCTGAGTATGCCTGCCTGTCATTCCACTGTCCCTGCTTCCATCATCAAAATTAGATTTGCCACAACAAACGGCCCTCCGCGGCTGACAAATGCATGCTTCCACGAAAGTTATCTATCGTTGTTCCACACACGGGAACTCACTTCATAAAGAAAATATTTAATAAAAATCAATATAATATATTAGATTCCGGGCTGATTCCTCTTAACAGTAGCCTGCTTAACGGATCCTACATTTATAAAATAACTTGTCTAAATGAACTGTTACAATATCTGGGCATAAATAAAACACAGTCGGTTCCACATCGCTGCAGTTTAGGACCTAACCAGAGTTCAACACAGCACTTGCACAGTGGCATGGTCACTTTGTACACAACATACTGTGAAGCAAATATTTAGTCTTCACCGACATACTTTCCATTACTCATCCTTCTAGGTGTGCCTGTTGCTTTGTCTTTGTACTCCCTGGGTGTTGGTAAGGAAGCGACAATACATATATTTCATACAAAACCTTTTCTGAGGCATGTCGAACTGCCAGCGACAGCCATGAACCCCAACACGTGTCCAGTTATGAATTATACAACAGACTGCAGAACAAAGTTTTTATTTTACATTCCAGACGTTATTCCAGCTTGAGTTTGGTAAAATGCTAAGCATTCCTTCTCCACACATGAGGGACAATTTATTCGGCATGTAACACATCGCTTTTACTTCAGTAACAATTCAGTATCGATTTCATTTCTGTCTTTGCGATTCGCACACGTCCTTCTCAGCGCTGATCAGCGAGACGAGTACTAATTCTCCCCCATAACGTTCTTCACCAAGCTCTACAGTTGCTCACAGCTACAATTATTTCACTATATTGACGTCATTAATTCTCTGAAGCCTGAAATTCAATTCAGTTCAGTTCTCACCGCAAATAAAGCACTATTACCGAAATAAATCAGACAGTGTTCCTCAAGGAAATAATCGATACTTGTTCTGAGAATCATACGAAACTCATAAATTCTCACTGCTGGCAAAATGCATATTTACTTTCCGGTAAATCGTTTATGCATAACACTGTGCTATAAGGGCTTAACAACACGTATTTTCTGATGTCAGCTGACAATTCTTTTATCATACCGGGTGACAGTATTAACACGATCATGCGGACCGCAAGCTGAAAACACCTGCATTACAATGTGGTCTTGTACCTTCGGCGGGTCAAAAACCATCCTTGGTATTAACCACAAAACAACAAGATATAAGATGACGGCATTCTTTTCTTGCGCACACGTCCATACGCATTGATACGTATCACAAAACAAAGTACGTTAACAGAAAGGATGCCGCGAGTTAATCCAAATAGAGGGTTTAATCTCAAATGGTCTCATTTAATGTATAAATAAGGGGGATGAATACTGTTTTGTATCTTTCGCTGTAAAGCTGATATTAAACAAGCTGAATGCTTTAATTAGTCGTTCTTAATTAGACACCATTTTAAAGGCGGAAAGCTCAACTGGGCTTTAATTTCAAAACAAATAGAGAATGTACGTTCAAAATAAGCATCGTGCTTACAATAGGATCGATTGTAAAGCAACGGGCACGTCCTGATAAATATCGGGGCTCGCGTTACACTGAAATTCATTCCGGCAAAAACTCTTTGTGTACAGTAACAGGAAATCGTGTTAGAGTTCTGGATGCTCCAGAGACAAGTGTAAACAAAATGGAATATACTAATGTACAATACACATAGAAGTGATCAAGTAATAAAAGTTTTTGACTGCCCTGGAAGGTAATCTTCCACACATTTTAGTAGGTGCAAGCCAAAGTCAGAGTGAAAAACAAAGCTCGTCCACTTTTCTATATGAACGGAATGATCCAATATGAATTTAGTCCTCCAGCACTGTCAACCAGGCAATATACCAGTGACAATGGAGAAAACCTCAAATTCTGAAATTTACGACACTGCGATTTCTTTGAACGCAGTCCGGTTACTCAATCAATCCTCATTCAGCGCAGACAGCGCCGTCCTTAGGGCGAGGCGAGCAGAACAAAATGTCATTCTGGGTACAAGGAACACATTACAAATATTAACGCGGCAATTAATTAAAAATGCAGGCCTATCTTCCAAAAACTACTTTATAATAAGCATAAAACACAATATAATGCCCTAGCTCATGGACAGATAGCATGTAAGGTGACAATAATAATTACAATATCAACTAGATGGATATGAGCTTCAGCTTCACACTCCGGCCACATTAACCTCCAGGAAAGAGCACCTTGTAACCAATGATTAGGAGGCTGGGTGGGGACCAGAGGCTTTAGAAGAGAACAAATAAATATCCCGACCCTGCTGAGGAACGAACCACGGTCGCTCAAACCGTAGCCAACCACTTTACTGAATGGGCCAACCCGGTTAATAACAATAACTCACTTTATCAACAACAACAATCTACTATAAAAATTTGTGACTTGTCAAAAAATGACGTCATCAAACAAATGACTTGAGTAAGACACTAAACTAACCCCCCCTAAGGGGGGTTGGTCAAGTGTTTTAACCCCCCATTCGGGGGGGGGGGAGTTTAGTTTCTTACTCAAGATTTTAAAACGAAACCAACCCCCTCGAAGGAGGAGTTGGTCAAGCGTTTTAAAAACTTGACCCCCGAGCGCTCTGCTCTAATAATAACACAGTTCGTGTCTCCTTCCCTCCAATCCCCTTTAAGTTCGGTTCTCCTTCGGTCCGAACAGGTCTGATGTTCATTATCATTATTACAATGTTAGTAACCTCTTTTGTGTCTGATGGATAGGCGAAACCACCGTGGTACCTTCGCAAGTAAAACCTCGTAATGGGGTGCCAACCAATCCTAGGATTGATAACAAAAAAACCCTCTTGTGCAATTTTTATTAGGCTATATATGTGTTTATTGTTAGTTGCGTTCATTACTTTGTTTGTTTTTTTTATTTGTGTTTGTGCTGTATATGTAAATGACCATTTGCTATCGCTTTGGCACAATAACATAAAGAACTGAATTGAAGTGATTATTCTAAAACTACAACGATGAGCTTGAGCTTGAACAATGAGAATGTATTAATAAAAGGCAAGAACAAAATGAGACAGCCAATGAAACTTGGTAGTAGTAGCCTATTGTGCTGAAACAGACTAAAAACGGACAGACCCGTAACAAGCGAGTTCTTTGGCCTACAGTACAATGAACTAAAAACTTCCTGATAACGGCTGCAGTAAAACATTGTTAGATACATAAACGAAGCTATGCACTTTTTTCTGAATAAGAAGACCAAAATTACACGACTTTCTACACAGCGTGATTACTCGCTGAGCAGATGGACAGAATGCTCTAAAACGACTACTTCTTTAGACCTCACGGACACATTAACTGTAATAAACTGATGGAATGACCAGAGACGGCATGCTTGGCGTAAGCCTCTCGCGAAACGTGCGATTTCGCCTATCTTTGAGAGACGAAAACAGTGACCGGCAAACAAAATCGAAACTGCTAGCTGTTGCTAGTAAAGTACCCGAAAATTCCGTGATGAAAGGCACAGAATTGGACGTCACGAGTCTTTCACCTTCCTGGTTCTCTAAACCTGATAGACCCATGACGTTTTCTTAGCGAACTTCATGGTAGTTTGTTCCTTGAGCAGATGACAATAATTCAGCTTTTCGAATCTTTATTTTCCCAAAACCCAATCGTTCATCACTGTGTTCACGGCGGCGAGTTTGAAAATGGTTGTCTTCTTCACTATTACATCATGCAGTCTGGTAAATGTTTGCCTTCATCATCAGGGCGATCGCTCTGACGATGGAGGCAGCAAGCACTTATCAAACTTCTGTAAACCTATACCAGACTACACGGCACAACAACTCAGAAGACAATCATTTTCTGGCATCTATGCAGATATATACACATTATAAAACTGAATATTAACCTACTGTGTAAACATGTTTTTGGGGCATTTTGCATTTTCAGAACAGATACGACACAAAAAACACGTTCGATGGATAAACCGCAGCACTTTAGATCTAAAAAACACACGGACACCAAGAATCTAATTCATAATTCTTTGTTACAAACCGAAAGACAAGGTTGTATGGTGAGACCTTACAAATGCTGTCATGACATCTTAATACGTCAGTAATTCTAAGACGTGGGAACCTAATGATAGCGATGAAGGAGGCAGAAATGTTTTGTTTAATATAATGACTTGCTCAAATTTAAATATGCTACTACAATACCATAAATATTGTATTAAACACCGTGTCTTAAATGGTAGCCTGTGTTAAACTTGTAGCCGGATACGAACACAGGAATTTTTAACAGAGGCCAAACTATCAGTACAGTATTCGAATCGTTACGGTAAGTCATTTGCTGAAACACGTTTCTGCCTTCGGTTTTCAGATCGTTGCTGGGTTTATTTTCGAGGACGAAGTATGACAGTTACACCAATATTTAAAGACTACCGACATAAAAGCTACAATGCAAAGTACCTATGTGTGAAGTATTTGTTGTGCCTATGTAGCCATGCGGACAAAATAAGCACCTCAGCTGCCGACGCATGGGACCCACAATTTTGAACATAGATAACGTTTTACAGGATCGAGAACTAAACAATAAAAATAGTTTGCAGTGTGGTCGGTTAGTGGCCTACCTGTCGCTCTCAGAGTCCTTGAACCAAACCATCGGTTCATCATCACATAACCCGATACTGCTCAGTCAGACGATTCGTGGTTATTTACTGTCTTTGTCGCACTCTTTGCTGCCTTTATGCCAACACATTTTAACACTAAAAGTCCACTGTCACTTAAGACTACTGCTCAAACAAATTAAAATAAAACGATGCATCAGGAATTGCCACAAATACCATAAAATACTTTATCTTCCTGGCAAAAATACTTCACTCTTTTTGCAGACGTTATTTCACGAAAGATTTTGATGTTCATAATATAGCCGCTATTATTCCCAATCAGTTCCCAGTTCAGTTGTCACACCTTTCAATACGCAAGACTAGAAGTAAGGAAAATATTAAAGAAGAAACATAAAGATAACAATGAAATGGCGGTGTAAGGGGAGGGCCAAAAAATCAATAAATAAAACAAATACACAGACATGTGCGCATGTACCGCAAACAGAACAAAAGCACGTAACACAACGACCATGCAGTCACTCACTGCTTACCCGATCACTACATGTAGTAACAGTTACTGCACAGACAACACTTTCCGCAAGTCGTAACATTGCAGATTTCTCACGTACAACATTCACTGTACAACACATCAAAAGACAGCCATTTAAACAGATCTTTTCACAGACACGCTAAACACGCAATCGTGGATTTTCTTTTGTTCCGTCCCATTCAACACCACTCTCCTGCCTGTCTTAGAGCAACTCTGCCCGACTTTTCATAACCTCTAACCGTCGAACTGCGAGTTGCCGCGTTGTCTGCTATACACCAACTACATGGACTAGCAGGACCAGTTGCAAAGAGCTTAGAGAGTAAAAGATGTGCCACTTGATCACAAGCATTCAGTTTCCTATGGTTTTAGTAAAATTTCGAATAAACTAATGCAAATAACCTGCCAACGCAGTTTACGCTGGAGCTCGGGAGCTTGCCGAAACCCGATTATACCTACAAATCCACCTTGCCCATTATCTTTCGTTCATTATGAGATTAACACACACGAATTTAAACTTTTTGATTAGCACAAACAAATACGTAAATTGAACTTGTAAAAACATATTTTTTTCTGGAATTTCGTTTGCTGCTAACATTACAACTTTTACCAACACGGACGACAAATCTGTCCATCAATCCCTGTCTTTCTTACAAAGAAAAGTCCTAAACCAACCTCTCTTGATTCGGATTCATATGATAACGTTTATCAACAGTTTAACAATAACTGGTGAGTTATTTATTTACAGCCTACTTTCTGCAATAATAAAAAAACAAGTGCGAATTAGCACGGGGTACAAAGCGTCTGCTTCATCGAATAACTAATTAATTCCCTTCATTACACTCCGACAAATACGAGACTTTTCAGATGGTTAGAAATTTTTTTGATCCTACTACATCCACGTCCGTGAGCATAAGCCAACGAGAAAACATAATATGACCTTTACGAGTACACTATACGAGAACAGGGGACTTGGAGAATATTTGGATCTGAGAGGGGTGAAGTGACAGGAGGGTGGCGAAACTGCATAACGAGTAGTTCCATAATGTGTACTTTTCGCTAAATGTTATTAGGATAATCAGATCACGAAGGATAAGCTGGGCGAGGCATGTAATCGAATGTTTCGATAAGGAGCATCACATGATATTTGAACTATCTTAATTTTAAATTGTGATTAGACGGACAAGATTAATTAATTAAACAGAGAATACTAGTAGAACGTAGGAGGGAGAATAATATTAAAAAGGATCTTAGGGAGTAGGTTTGGAGAGATGGATTGAGTTCAGGGACCGGTGGGGGGATCTTGTGAACACGGTAATGAACCTTCGATTTCCATTAAAAGAAACTTTTAGTTTCTTGTCTAGCTAAGCGTACTATTAACTTCTCAAGAAGGACTCTGCTCCATGAAGTAATGTTCTAAACACAAAATACACATGTCATTAAATGCATGATGAAATTTTACAGTTCATTCTTCTTATACAGTTGAAATACGATGATAAGAAATGTCAATTTTACGCGGATTTACTTGTCGCATGTTTCAAAATTGTTTGCAGAGATCAATGTCACATGTTTTGCACTGTTTACGAATAATTTTATCTGTATTTCTGGAATGTACAGCCTTATCTGTGCCTATGGTAGCATAAAGTTACAAGAATTGTAAATTCTAGGCAGGACGTTAGTACCCGTGAATCCATAATCTGCTTTCTGAGCAATATCACAACGCAAAGGTCCAATACCGTGTTCACAATAAACCTATCCTGAGCCAGATGAATTCGGTCCACATTCTCACACTCTGATTAAGATCTTCTTCAGTAACATTCTCACATCTATCTCAATGTCTCTCAATAGCTCTCTCCTTGAGGTTTTCAGACTAAAACCCCGAAGCCGTGGACGATGGAGACTTTATTTTTATCCGAAACGTTGGTATCTACCTTTGGGTCTCGGTCAGCAGCCTGGGAGCACAAATAATGTTCGGGTCCACCAGGCCGGGTTTGAGCCTGGTTCAAATGACCGGTTTTCCTCCGTTTATTCAGACATAAATCGTTAATATATGCAACTGACGATTCTGATAACTCATACTCCCAGTCATTAAACACCAGAAACTTATAAAACGTCCACACAACAAACGCACATGACCTGTAAAACGAAGGTACCCTGCTCGTATCTCGAAGATGACCGTCTCACCACGGCTTGACTCTGTAGTAATGATGTGTCCCTGGTAATTAAGGACTTGGTGAACAAGTGAGCTTAGAGGTACAGTATCTTTCAACCTGTTGCGTTCTTTGCTTGCTGGACCGTTCCCAGACCGGCGCAAGACCGTCCCAGAGATGTGACTCCGCTAACCAACTTGTAAGGTGGTTGGTTAACTCACCGCGAGACTATTTTAAGTAGATCCTGGTGTATCATACGCTGCCCTCTCCATCTCATTTCTGTACGCTACCACAAATTTGCCTCGTACAAATTACAAGACAGTCTTTGCGTCGTTTATATTGCTTGAAAGACGTAAATGATCAACAATTTTCATTCAACACCTTCAATAGCTATGTTCCTTTCTTGAGAATAAATTTAAACGTGCATTTTAATCAAACTATATAAACGTTTCGACTGAATCTCATAATTAATGGCAATTGTTCCCTTGAACGTAATTAATCGATTGTCATTTGTAATGGAGGTAGGATGTGTTTTCTTGGAGGTACAAATGATGAGTTTCGTCTTCTGTAGAGATAACAACAGTCCTTTCATTGCTTTCGGGGTGGTTACAGAAAAAATAATATGGGGTTGGAAATGCATATGAGATAAATAATCGCGCAGAATATCCCTGTAGATTGGCTATACAGCATTTCCCACTCATAAATCGTACTTCAGTTAATTACCGTAATATTGCATTATTACAGTAACCATTATTACTTCACGTGGAGCTAGAACTATACTCTGTCATTCAAAGATTTAGTTTTGCAGGAAATATCTTCATCAAAATTACATTTCTTTTACGTGTATTCGGAGATCAATATTGTTAACACAAATAAATCATCCTTTCACGTATCTATACGTCGTCACGAATAATACTTTTCTTCAAATCATCCCAGAGAGTTCATGGGTCATCTAAACCCGAAAAATTCTTCTTCTAAAATTATTTCTTTCTGACAAGAGCTTCCTTTTTCCATGCTATCATAGCTGCTTCGAAGGTGAAGAAGGAAATGAAATGAAAATTAAGTACAGCGCCTGCAAATAAAATATTAAATTAAATATTCGCAGGTTTTGTTACTCCCAAGAGACTGAAGCGAAAAAGCGACTAGAACTGGGGCCAGAGCAGCGCCCTGATCCAAAGGACATTGCAATATGAAGCACGAACCAGCCATAACCTGTTATGGTAACACTCAGCCACAGCAACGTAAACCTGTCGAGAGAAACCTTCATAGGCACGAAACATGCTCATAAATCGGGTTTGGACAGTCGTAATTGAGAAAGTTAGACCCGCCTCACTAATATAAAGAAAGTTTTACTTCAAACAAGACTCTGCTCTAATGGTCTACAGTTACTGAAACCCAAGTATACAGTTTACCTACTGAAATACATTGCAGGAAATAAAGTACTCTACTTTGCAGAATTTGTTTCCGTATACCAATTCTTTTTTACTTATATTGTTATTTTAAGGCGATTTATCAGCTGTGAACTTTATGTAACGTTCAGTGAGATACTATAAGATGACTGTAAATGACGGATAGGCAAGACGTCGCTCTAATTTATTTGAAATTAATATCTCAGAATCCGCCTGATGTACTCAGAAAAAAGTCCCAGTCATAATAACTGATACCCGGCCAGAATTCAATCTGAAGTTGTCCAAAATGCTGACGACTGTAGAAAAATGTATAACCCTTTGTGGCCCGAAATTATGTTTCTTAACAAAACGTAAGTCCAAATGCATCTGTGTAGGTCCCTCACATCCATATCAAGACGCTCCTACCACGTGGTGCACACAGAGGATCCTACAGCAAGGAGAAATCAGCAGTCCCTCCAGGCCAGAAGCCCAACATCCTAAACTACAAGAATCATCCACTACAGGGACTTAGAAGTCCCGACTTTCCATAAAGGGATAATGAAGAGCTTCATGCTTTGCACTCTTCACCAGATATTATGGGAGACGTACACATTTTGGTAGGAAAACGAGTAGTGAAGAGACCACATTGGGGACTTACTGGAGGATCGTGCATGCATACTTACACACACGTAATTAGCCAAGCTGTCAGCGATTAACTGTGTAATATATGTGCCATTCGTAAGGATGACTAAAAAAACATTGTTTTAGAATATCAGTACGTCAGAAGGTCTATGCACTGAACTCTCCTCATAATAATATCTACAATTTGTAACGTACCACTGAGTGAACGAATACTGTAAATAAACAGTTAGTTTACTTGCAAAAGTGGGGACTGAGCATCTTAGTACAGAGATCTCGTATGGGTTAAAGAACATTAAAGTGACAAGCGTCTGTTCCACCGTGTAGTCTGGTAGAAACCGATCGACGTTTGAAATATTCTGTTTCCATCATAACCAGACTACACGGCGCTACATCCCAGAAGACTAATTTTCATACTCGTTGCCGTGAGAACCTAGAATGTCAAGAAGATAAAGCTGCCCCAGTGTCCCTCAAAAACCACAATAATAAGTGGACTATTCTAGTAATAAACTGGTATCTGTGCAACGAGCAGCTCTAGCTGTGGTAAGGACAGACAAGAAGAATAATTCGCTGAGGTTGCCGTCCACAGATGAGTTTTTATTCTCAGACGCAAGAACAGATAACTCGTTTTCCGTATGTTCTGTTTGCTGTCAATGTGGTTACATCACTGTCAGTAACATTTTACGTAACTGTATGGTGGGTTCCTTCTTGTGGAGAAGGGCGACCGGTTATACATCGAATGTGATGTATGAGACGGACTCCCTACGGAGAGAAAGGCCAGGACCGTAAATTCCACCACTGTTTCACTTTTAACACCTGTCATTATTTAAGTTTCACTTTTCTTCTTTAAGAAATAGTTATAAACCATATGCACATATAACGTTCTGATATGAATGTTGATAATGAATATTTTAATATTTTAGGTAATAATACGTATTAGAGTATACTTAATATTATGTAAGTCTTGCATTTAATAATGCAGTTCAGAGCAGGAAACATATAAATATGCACAAATGTGGGTCCAGCTGTTATTAATCTAGCGTGAACAACTCTATAAACCAAATCTCAAATCGACGAGAAGTTTCGCAAAATGTGTAAATTGGTGAAAATAAAAGCAACCAGTTAACTAATTGTAATATTTTTGTATATCCATCTTCTCTACCGGTTTTCCCGGAAGTGACATAGCAACAACCAGTGTACTACTATACTTGTTAAAGTCCCGTTAAACTTTAGCACACCGAAATTAGCAATGCCAGTTGCATATAAAATAAAATTGTTTCGGCGAGATTTCAGATTTTCTCTAAAACAAGTCTTCTGATATGTCGAGCCGTGTGATCTCCCAGCGACAACCACCAGCCGTGCTTTACCCCGCGGGAAAGCACCCCGGTAACTATTGAGCAGGAGTCTGGGTGTGCCCGAGACCCAGTTCAAATGCAGAGGCTAGAGAAAAATCCTATACCCCAGTCGGAGATCGAACCCCGGTCCACTATCAGTCTCTATACTGACTGAGCTACACCACATTCCATCACAGAAACAGGGGCCTTTAAAACTGTTTCCTTTACATTCCTGCATATTGTCAGAGAAAAAATTGTAAAATATCTGTTTTGCATGAATGATCTGCCCCAAACTATGTATGTGCGTGAGGTAATAAAAAACAGTTGTTTTCAGGTTCTTGGTGGCGACCGTGACGACTGAATTGTATCTGAAAGTATATTAAATTATATTAATTCTATTGTGATCTCAGAGCGGATATAATAATACACTCTTCAATAAATACACAGCTTGGCGCCAGCAATATTAAACTTACTGCTACCGGCTTCGAATCTTTTCTCTTTGTAAGAATTTTAAACAGAGTCCCGCAAGGCCCCTCCCTGCAGCTCGTATACGATTCAATTTCTTCCAGGTGTGGTATTTGCGTAGTTTGATTCTCCGAAACTTCATCATTCTGTTGACAAAGATACCTTTCCAAAAAGAAAAATTTGTTCCCATCTATGTATACAAGATATGAATTTCAACATCTCACACGTCTTCTCCTACTGCCCCGTCACTCTGTCGACATGCATGGGTTCCGTTACAGAGCCTGTTGAAGCGAACAACGCCAAGTCCACCAGCAACGGGATTCTTTGCCTGTCCTAACAATCACATCGGAAAACAGAACGAAGGCGAACTTCGTTGCTTTCACGTCACAATCACGCCCCACACAGACTCACAGCCAGCGAGTGTCCAACTTACAGCCTATTAAATCTAGGGCGTCATGCCAGAAGGGCGTATCAACTTCAAAATGAATGATTTGCTCGAGACAATTTGTACGTTTAATTTGGTTTGACAAATGTGCATTGTCAGTGTTCATAGAGCCAAAATTAACGTTTGTATCTCTGTCTCAACATTACGCCCATCTGGCAGAATAGATAACCCGCTCTTTTTATGTTATTACACCAAGTATCTCCGATTATGCAAATATGTTGATACGACCTTCTGGCATGATGCCCTTCATATGTTCTTAGGGCTTGATATATAAGAATAAAATACATCTACGGTCGAACAAAGATGTGTCATTTTATCCCTTAGACGTAGCATACAAAAATGAATTTATTTGCGAATTAAAATGTGCGTGATTTTGCATACTCCTCTAGTGTCACAAATAAAATTAAAGTTGCCCTGACAACAAACATGTTATTTTTTATTCCTGAAGCGTAAGGATTCTTCGCAAAAAAATCGTTATTACACGCGCTTTATATTGTTTTATTAGTTGTTTATTTAACGACTCTGACAGTAGCTATAACTATGTAGCATCGAATGATACGAGAAGTAGCCTATGATTAATTAATAATTAATTGGAAAGGATAAGTAAGGAAGCGATCGTGGTCTAATTTAAGATACTATCCCGGTATTCTCAAAAAGAAACTGACAAAAATCACAAGAATCTGTCAGAATAGCCTGTCTCCGGGCAGAGTTTTGAAAGCGGAACCTGGATAACAAGCAGGATCGACGTTCCAGTCATTTGAACATCATTTTGGAGACACCTGCACTCTCAACTGTAATTAATTCTATGTATTGGAGGACAGAAGCTTCAGTTCGAGACCAGCTAAGTAGCAGTTCAACGCCGAAGTCCCTAACGTAGTACCAAGGGTATGATAATGTGCTGCTTGGTCAGAACTATCGCACAAATCACGGCGCGGTGATAAGACAAGATGGAGCAATTGTGGGATGATAATTACCATGTGCAAAATCGAAGGAATGGTTTGTAGATCAAAGAAACTAACCGATACGGAGATATTTACAAAGTCTAGAAAACTCTACCGCGACAAAAGTCTGTATAAATTGATACGAGATAACACAATGCTGTTAAACGTGAAGCAGTTCCGCTGCCTTTCATTCCAGAGGCCACAGGTGAAGCCCATTCTTCAATCTCCACGCCAGTGTGTCGCCGCACGGTTTAAGTCAGGAGTACCGTAAATTTTTATAAGAAATTTAATATTAGCACGTTATAGTAACAAAAAGGCAATATATTATCTTTCATAATTATAATTTGTAATACACACACAGGTTCATCATCGATAGTTGTATTTAACATGTGTTATGTTTTGTTTTCATATGCCTGCATTGTAATAAAAGCAAAGATTTATATGGCCATGTATAGCTTCGTACCCCCTTTTCGTGAGGCAAAATTATGTGGTATGCCGTCATGTATAGTTGACAAATTAGGATGTGCCGCGGGTGAATAAAGTCTGAGGAAAACTGGTCTATCTAGACCAGCGGTATTCAACCTTTTTTGTTCGCGTACCCCCAGATATAATTTCTCTTCAACTTTGTACCCCCAAAGTTGTTGGTGTATAATTCAAGTTATGCATAGTATTTAATCTACATCTAAAATAAATTAAATAAATTACATTACTGATTATTCAGTGTTTATCATAATTTTTTTTAAATTTCACGTACCCCAGGTTGAATACCACTGATCTAGACCAGCTATTTTTTCCACAAAAGCTCTCGTATTCTTGGGAGGATGAGAATTTTTCCGAGAATTAGCCGATCAAACCGATTAACAGCCGATATTTTGTGTACCAATATTTTTTCAATACAGATTTACAAACAATAATAACAAACAAACTGTACTCGAAAAATCGGAGGTCAGATTGGTCCCAGATTCGTTCTGGTGGCGGCAAGTAGTTCTCAAACGTCTGTAAAGGGCTACCAGACTCCGCGGCGCCACAATGCAGAAGACAGCCGTCTTCGAACTCACCGCCGTGAGATCCTCAGATCTAAAAATTCGTTCTGATTGTGATGGCGAAGAAACAAAATCCTGCTCCAACGAGAATCGAACATTGGTCATACAGCTTGACACCCGAGATTCCGTAATCTGTACGGCGTAACTTGTTCTTGATACGACGAATTCCAGTGCGACGACGATCTCCGCCGGAAGTTCATCACTCTCATACACGTGCCATGAATCCGACTTCTCTTCCCATCCCTTCCACCTATCACCTCTTCTTTCAGTGTCAAGCAGGTGTCGACTTTGCGCTGATGACGCGTTTCCGGTATTTATCATCACTTAGCAACATCAAAAATAGATTGTATTCATATATCTGCATACTTTAACAAGATTTCAAGGTAACGAAACATTGTGGCTGCATTCATGCTGCAACTTTACTCCTCCGGACAACCATGAAACTGATCTGATTACTTATGTGCATTATTATAATAATTATTGTTGGTATTATTCATGTTGTCCCGCGCGGTCTGGGGCTTCATGCTTCGGACCGGTGATACGGAATGCGCGCTGGTTCGAGTCTCCGGGGAGAAGAAATTTCTCATGTGATTTTCGACCGGTGCCAACCCACCATCGTGAGGAAACTGGGGAGCTACAATAGGTAGCGTAATTCAGTCAGGAAAACTAGCAATGGCTGTGGGTTCGTCGTGCTGACCACACGTCACCCTGTATCTGATTGGATGATCGTTCATCTCTGCTTAGGCATGTGAACGTGAGGCCAGCAGTCACAAGCTAGTCGGCTTTGGCTCTCTGGAGCTGTTACGCCACGGATTATTATTATTCATGTTAATGCCTGATGTTTCACTTCATCAAATTTTCTGATATTTGAATTGTAACACTTTTTCCCCGCGGTTAGTTAATTCAGCGAGACGGGCTGATACGGTTTATCTGTTCTCGTTATTCTCGCTCTGAAGCTGTCACATGCAAAGTAAAGTAAAGCTGACCAACTATACGCCATGTAGGCGCTTGGGGGAAAGAAGCTCCTACTCATTCTTGAACTCAGTACTAGAAGGGGATGAGTGGTCAGCATCACGTTCCGGGTGCAAACTCACCGCCGTGAGATCCTCAGATCTAAAAATTCGTTCTGATTGTGATGGCGAAGAAACAAAATCCTGCTCCAACGAGAATCGAACATTGGTCATACAGCTTGACACCCGAGATTCCGTAATCTGTACGGCGTAACTTGTTCTTGATACGACGAATTCCAGTGCGACGACGATCTCCGCCGGAAGTTCATCACTCTCATACACGTGCCATGAATCCGACTTCTCTTCCCATCCCTTCCACCTATCACCTCTTCTTTCAGTGTCAAGCAGGTGTCGACTTTGCGCTGATGACGCGTTTCCGGTATTTATCATCACTTAGCAACATCAAAAATAGATTGTATTCATATATCTGCATACTTTAACAAGATTTCAAGGTAACGAAACATTGTGGCTGCATTCATGCTGCAACTTTACTCCTCCGGACAACCATGAAACTGATCTGATTACTTATGTGCATTATTATAATAATTATTGTTGGTATTATTCATGTTGTCCCGCGCGGTCTGGGGCTTCATGCTTCGGACCGGTGATACGGAATGCGCGCTGGTTCGAGTCTCCGGGGAGAAGAAATTTCTCATGTGATTTTCGACCGGTGCCAACCCACCATCGTGAGGAAACTGGGGAGCTACAATAGGTAGCGTAATTCAGTCAGGAAAACTAGCAATGGCTGTGGGTTCGTCGTGCTGACCACACGTCACCCTGTATCTGATTGGATGATCGTTCATCTCTGCTTAGGCATGTGAACGTGAGGCCAGCAGTCACAAGCTAGTCGGCTTTGGCTCTCTGGAGCTGTTACGCCACGGATTATTATTATTCATGTTAATGCCTGATGTTTCACTTCATCAAATTTTCTGATATTTGAATTGTAACACTTTTTCCCCGCGGTTAGTTAATTCAGCGAGACGGGCTGATACGGTTTATCTGTTCTCGTTATTCTCGCTCTGAAGCTGTCACATGCAAAGTAAAGTAAAGCTGACCAACTATACGCCATGTAGGCGCTTGGGGGAAAGAAGCTCCTACTCATTCTTGAACTCAGTACTAGAAGGGGATGAGTGGTCAGCATCACGTTCCGGGTGCACTTTACCCCCTGGAAAGGATCCCGGTACCCATTGGATAGGAGGCTGGGTGGGCCCCAGAATCGGTCTGGACGCAGAGGCTAGAGAAAAAATCCTCTTCCCCCGTAGGGGATCAGACCACTATAGTGACTGAGCTATTTTCAGCCAACAGACTGTTGAATCTGTAAATATTGGCAATATTGTTCATGTATTTAATGCATGTCAGCACCGTCCTTTCATTCTTGCATGCCGCTCAAAATGTAGATACCTGCAGCAACACCTGACAAACATAACCTAACTACGTCTACGTGCTTCACTTACCTCGAAATTTCTACTTCACAAATGAAACGCAGTTGCGAATTGATGAATCTTTCTTCCCGTAATCCCTCAGCAAAGCACCGTTTCAAAAAGTCCAAAATTAATCACACTTTATACACTCTATCGGACGTACAAAATTATTACCGCCTTAATGAGATTTATCGAGACACTTCGATACAGTACTTCGTAGTTGAGTGAAAGAAGATACTGTAGACATCTAGTGCTCGAAGTAAGAACGAACTGTTAATAAACTTTTTACCCAAGCCCACAAGCCAGATTAAATGATAGAAATTTTTCAGCTCTGTAAAACAGAAATTATTTTTCGATAGATCTAAAATCCATTCTATTACCTAACTCTGTTGGTTGTTTTAGACCGCGTTAGAATAAAATGTTCCATCACTATTTAATGCACAGGATATTTCCTGGCCCTACTAATCTAGAGTACACAGTTTTATCAATTTCAGAATACATTGCGAACCATTTGGGGTGGGGGCTAAGACTGAATTATTCCTTGGTACCAGAAATTTTAAGTAGAAAGCCACAAATACGAAACCCCACTACTGGGCACCTCTTAAACCATCATTATACAAACATTAACATTAATCATAACACCATTCTCATCTTGGACCTACATGCCCATTGGTCTGACGTGAATTAAACATTTCCACTATGTAGGGACAATGCATGTCTTAACAGGATGATTATCAATGACAAATGTATTGCAAAGGAAGCAGAAAATAGTAACCAGCCTGATTTTGAAGATACTATCCCTGCATATATCTCAAAGAACTGAGGTAAAGAACCTGTCATAGCCAATCTTCAAACCTCACACATAAAGCTTGCTATCATCACTGCACAAATGTCTCAAAAACATCATTCATAATTTTCTTTATTGAAGCTTGAGCTTTTGGATGTGGACATTTGTCTCCACTGCTACATTCTAAGGCTGTGGTTACACTGCAAGCAGATCCAACTTACAATGGCAAAATCAGACTCCCTCCGACTAGCTGAACAAAATGAAATCTTCCACTGGTCACACTGGGTCCTACAGACAAATCTGAGATAAAAGAAACATATTTGTTTTCCAGCCACCTAGTCAGGCAGTACTTCAATTATTTCACTTGTTCACAGGCGTGTACAAATTCTCCTTGGGTGAAAGACGTGCACCACCAGAGAATGTAGTGGTTAGGGTACATTATGGACAGACGAGTCTGCTGAATGTGCTGTTACCAGTATTAAATAGGTCCATTTTGGGCGAGGGGAATACATTTTGTATATGTGTGGAACATTAAGCATATGGGAAGAGCCTCATCAAATAAATATGTACCAAAAGTCTTCTATATTTAGAGGAATTTCACAGCAGTTATGAATTTTGGTCCTCCATCATAATTTTGTATAAAACTGGTAGGAATAAGAACATACCAGCTACGAACCTGTCAGATGACACCACATCTATGCAAGTTTCTTAATGTCCACGCTAAAAACAAGAGATATAAATATTAAAGCCGAACACAATACAAGACTAATATCTGTCCAACAGACTACAAGCAATAAGAATATTGAAGAGACAATTTTAATTTATAACCAAACAAACTGGACATGTCTTGTTCTGTAACTCAGAATAATGTGAGGGCTGGCAGCAAACAAATAACAGGATAACACAGAACTACTGGCACACAATGTCTTCTCTAAACCTTTCCGTTATCACAGGCTTCTCCATACTCAACAATACTTTTTGTTACTATTTCTGTGTATTCTTAACACAATTAATAAAGGAACTGTTTCTGTCAAAATTAACTTCATATTATCTTAAGCTTGAACTTCAGTTATGCCATTCATGGCTATGAATTAAAAACAAAAAATTACATGCCACATGCCATTTCTATCACAAAAACACACTATCATGTAGAACAACTGCCATTTTAAAAGCATGTTTAAATGAAGTTATAGCTACAATGTCTTAACGCAAAATGTTTCACTTTTAAACAAGTCTCTGGAACATGGAATGAAGCCAACTGAAATGTAGCAGTCACATGGATATTTAGTATGGTCAACAATATCCACAATCCTGTTTTAAGAAGACACTGTAACTTCCATTATAAATATGCTTCTTTTGCAGTTAATTAGCATTAGTAAATCAGAATGATACAATGGGTATGACAACAGTCACAATCATAATGATAAAAGGAACTATGCATTAATAAAAAAGTACAAAATCTGTATTTGTATAAACATTTGAACATTTTCCATGAATTCACTCCTCACATAACAAAACACTCGAGTCAAAGTCAGTGCTTAATTATCACTATCAGAAAGCCACAGTGCTTGAAATGTCAGTACAATCAGTACAACTTGTGAAGTGCACTTCTCAGTAAACTCTCTTATGGTAGGTAACATAGGCTCTTTCTGTTTGAAGTATAATATTTATATGTACCACCTTTGAGACTGCTGCTCCTATTAAAAGTGCTGCTAAACATATCACAGGAAGCTCTAAAATAATAGTAAAGATGATGACTTGTTGGTCATCATACCATTAACTGTCTCTTTTAATGCCAACAAAAATATGGTAGTAAATAATATATTTATATGGTGAAAATATCAACTGAACATCAAAGATTGTTTGATACAAAATACTCTTTGTTTAATGCATTCCTAGGTCATTAGCTGAGTACATGTAAACACTCAACAAGCTTAATGTAATTAAACATAGGCTCAGCATGGATGTTTCCAGACATTTTCAAATAAAAAATAAAAAACTGTTTATTACTAAGTGCTGGAATGGAAGTCAGAAGATGTATCAAGTGATTTGCAACATACAAAGAACAGTCAAACCTCGGTTCACGAACTTAATTCGTTCCTGAAGGTCGTTCATAAACCGAAACTATTTTCCCCATAGGAATTAATGTAAAATGGATTAATCCGTTCCTGGACTCAGATGATTGCTTATTTAAAATTTTACAACAATACTTTGTGCACAAGTTCTTAACACAAAATCAATGGAAACCATTAAATCTCTCACAAAT
>NW_019059661.1:816977-854390 GCF_000696155.1 Zootermopsis nevadensis | reverse complement strand
TTTCTTTTTTCTGTCTCTTGGCACCACTCGACTCTGCATCAGACTCACTGGGCCTCTGTCTCACTAAAAAGTTGTCCAGTGTGATTTGTTTTTGCCTACGTTTTAAAATGTTTCTAAAGTGACACATGGCATTATCACTGAAAATGTTTATGCTGTGGCTTGCTACTGCTTTATCGGGGTGATATCGTTCCACGAAACTTTGCACCTCACCCCATTTTGCACAAATTTCACGGATCAAAGAATTAGCAAGATCAGAGACACGAACACCATTTTCATGTTTGATTATGATTTCTTTCTTAACATCTATCATGATATTGGTATTTTTTCTTTTCACTTTGCTGCTATCATTGTCTTTCTTTGGCCCCATGCTGGATCATTCTTCTACGAATACTGCCGACGCTGATATTCCCAGCTTATCGCTCCACGATGTTGACGGCTTGCATGTTCGTAACTCGAGACACAGTACGTAATCCGAGACGCTTTGTGTTCGGAAAATTTGTTCGTAAACTGAATTGTTCGTGATCCGAGGCATTCGTGAACCGAGGTTTTACTGTATATCCAAAGCATATTTCTTCAATAACAAATCTTTGTTGAACTTGGTGTGCTCCTCGTAAGAACTGCCTGCTGTCATCAAACATCAAGGTGTTTTGGTTTGTTTCTATTTGCGTACCTACGAATCTGACATAAGGCAACTTGCATATTCAGTTATTTAATAGGAAGTTCCTAGTTAACTTGAAGGCATTCTTCTAAATTATGGTATATTATACCAACAAGTTGATTTGTACGAGTTACATATTTGAAGAAACATGTTTGCAATATCTCATATCAACATTCTAGACTGGAGCTTAATGGAGATTCAAACACTGATACACAATTAAAGGAAAATTACAAAATGCAAACTTAGTTTATCGCTTCTTTTCATATAAATATCCAAGTCTTACCAATCTTGTTGCTACATAATGCAGTTCCTTAAAATGCATTAAGATTACCATCAATTGCTACACACTTGACAAGGAAACATTTAAATGGTAAACATCCTTCCTCAGCTGGTGATCCTGAGATACTTAAAACTCTTTGCAAACTTAAATTTCTTTTAAAATTTATTACTGTTCACAGACTAATTTCTTCATCTCCTACACTGCCAATAAGTTACAAATATTTACTGCAAATCTTCCAACAGAAGTACAAAATAAACTACCTTACTGAAATAAACAGAAAGCACCTCTTTCAAACACAAAATAACCTCTTTCAAACAACAAAATAACTTTGTGAATATAATACACATATGCATAAAAATACAAACAACAATTTACTTGGCAGTCATAAGCATAACTGAACTCCTAATGTAATCTTAACAGCTGAAGAAACATCCATACACAGCCAAAAACAGAAAGAGCAAATCTACCTGCCTAGGTGTTTAAGGGGGCCTAATGACAACACAGACGAAGCACCAAGGCTTCCCAAGTTACATACGGCAGGGTTACGTGCTCCATCCACCGATACTATTGGCAATCCAAAATAGCCTCCTGACTGACTCACTAGTTGTGACAGAGGGACATAGTGATGTATACCAAGGCCAGCCAATCGGTTCAGAGCACCTGGTGCTTTCAGATCTACTATAGGTACGGCTAACTCAGCACCAGGCTGTACAGCTGGCTCCTTATGATATGCCTGTCTGTGCTGGAGCAAACCTTGCTGTGTTGGGTATTGAGCAGAGCAAAGACTGCATCTGGAACAAAATGTAAACCTCATTTATTACAACAGCATTGCCAAAATCAGACTCTGTATCCTTTGAAAAACTCTTCCACCACAGGGGAAATAAGACTCTGTGTAGGATACTACCACTGCAAGTTAAATGCATTGTGTGTATGTATCCCATCTTTTACTATCGAACCAACTGATCAATTTTTGCAAAATTCGGTAATTTGGTAAGGAAATAAATCATAAATACACTGACAAATTTTGAATAAAATACCGGTCAAAGTCAATAATTACAAATGATGATGGTGCAAGCCTTTGAGAATGTGTCTCACATGCTTATCATAGATAAAATCTGTATGCAAGTAATGATCTTTCCAAACAGAAATTACTAATATTAGTCAACAACACTAATAATCTGTAACATAAACCAACATTAACAAATGCTGGCCTGATTAAGATTAAATTGTATGAGCATTGGCATAGAAGTTCAGCGAGATAAACCGATGAATTAAACTGAATTACACTATTGAGTTATAAATTTACACTAATCAAATATGACATCAGAAACATAAGATTTGCAGCACCAGAATTCTGTACAACACAAAATTAGGCTTTGTGAGTTCTTCTCAAAATTTCTTGGTCATACTCTTTCATTCTATGAAGATAAACCTATTGGCTTACAATCAAAACAAGTTCCCACCTATATGGAAGTTTTCCTGGGCTACGATGAAGAGTCATATGCTGATTAAGGCTCTCTTGTGTTGAGAAAACTTTGTCACACACTTGGCATGCATATCGCCCCATCACACCTCTGCCCCTGCCTCTTCCTCTTGAGACACTGTGCAGTAATGGGGGTGGAGGAGGACCATCCCCCGTTAAGTCTACAGTAGGAGGGCGGGGCGGACGTTCCACAAGCTTCTGCGACCGGCTCACATTTCCTCGTCCATGAGGCACTGCAAAGTTTCCCTGTCAGGAAGCACACAATGTTTAAAATAAAAAAATGAATAGCCAAAAAATCCAGAAAAAATCTAGTATGTATGCATGTGAGCACAGACACAAATAACTTACATAAAAAATGTATCAATGCTTAGTGGTAGGTAGGCCACACACCGGCATGCGTCAAGACATGTAACAGTCAAGACACAATGTCTGTGACATGACGCAAAGAAAGGAGCACAGTTGAAACGAATGAGATTATGAAAACCGTTGAACACCAGAGTCATGATGCTGACATCAGCTTCATGCTGCAGACATGTGAAGCAGGACTCGGCATGTTCCTTTTCTGTGCGTCAAGACTGAGACATCAGCACTCAAGGAACAGCACCAGTGTACATTATCGACATGAGTGAAGAGCAAATAAATATTAAAATAGTGCAGACGGTTGAGAAATTCGCGGTAATATAAGATTATTCGTCCCTGGGCCACTCAAACTAGGAGGAGGTTGATAAAATTTGATAAGACTGGAATTTCACCGGATCGTTTAACAAGTCGCGCGCTAAAATGTACGCACCATGTTGAGCACATGACTCATTAAAGTCATGAATCCACTTCCTTTTCCTTCTTTTACGTAATTTAAGCCACATGTACATTAAAATATCTTCCTCACTGGATGACGACATGTCATCAACTACAGAAGATATGATAAGATGCAGACACGTGCTACTTCGGTGTGCGGACTCGAGTCTGAATCACGAATGAAGCAAGACTGCATCTTTTGTCTCATGTCTTGGTGCTTGTCTTGACGCAGTTGGTGTGCGGCCGCCCGTATGGTGAAAATGCGTTGATTTTAACTTGTAGCATTTCTCAGTAATGGGTCAGAGAATGTGGTGATGCAGTTCACTGAATCAATTCTACAAACAATAAAAATTATAGAGAGTGCATCTTCACAGACAACCCACAAAGTGAAGAATATGGTGGTAGATAATCAAAAACATGTTGAAAATAAGTACTGTATTGATGCTGGAAGTTATGTCTAATGTTCGGAACTCAATGAGTTGCGACAAGCCTTAAAGCAAAGGGTTCAATTAAAAACTGTATAAACAACATATCCATTTAAGATCTGAGGGTTTTATAACAGTGAAAACATGGATTTCAGTCTATGGGGTTGTGTCACTATGCACACTTGTGGGTAAGTACTAGTATTTAAAAAAAATGTAGTTTTCTCCCAAAACACTGAAATCACATATAAGACTACACAGTGACAAAACCCAGAAGACCTCAATTTCCACATCTATTAACAATTTATACCACAGTATAGATGGTCTAATTTTCTTGAACAGAACAGACCAAAGGTAAATTACCAATGATATGTGAGACTACAGATCTGCAAAGCTGCCTGAAAAGAATGCACATATATCATGCCATGCTAAATTGAAAAATATTTTAAAATGGGTTTCAATGTATAAACATGGTTGATAAAAGCAATAATAAATGTGTCCCTTATGCAATGAATCTGAGGCAATACTGATCTTCAGGTATTAAAAGATTTGTATTTTTTACCATGTTTTGTTATTGAACTACTTTTCATGCAGCCTAATTGTAGTTACCACATTTTTATTTAGCAACAACATATGACAGACATCTATGTCTACATATGACCTATCAAATTACCTTACTGATTTAATATTTAAGCTGCAAATGCCAACTGAAAAGTACTTTCCAATTACTTAACCCCACGACAATATTGGTGACTACTTCAAGACACAGTTACAGTGTGCTTACATTTAGAAGTTCAAATTTGATACAGACTTTTGATCACAGCATTGTCAATAAATTGTCTTACACATTTCATATTAAGCAGTGTTCTTGAGGTACTCTCCCTTTACATGTAAACTTGTCCTATCCCATGAAATGACTACAAAAACGGCAATGATCCACATCACTGTTTTTGAGGGAAGAAATGTAACTTCTGGGTCAAATTTTAAATGCCTGAGGGTAGACCATAAGAACAAAATTTCTGACAAACTATTACCTGCTGCTGTCTGGATGATGATGCAGTAGGCTGAGCTATGATAGATATGGCTGAGTTCAAATTAAGGGTAGTAATTGGCTGTGAAGCAGCCGGTGATGCCGACTGCGTTGCCGGAGATGGCCGTGCCTGTCTTTGTTGCTGCTGTGGACTCTGTTGTGTGACAGAACGGCCACCTGTTCCACCAGCAGGCGTAACTGTGATGCCCCGGGTAGCCAGAATGTTAGCTACAGCCTTAGCGTCACTCTTACTTTTCCCTCCACTTACTACAGGCTGGCCCACACCTGCACCTCCTTGAGGCTGCCTAACAGACAGTGTAATAGAGTCTGTCAAGTGAATCATTGACTCAGGACGTCCACTGTTATTTGTAGCACCCTGAACATTCCCGATCACTGGTCCACTGTCTGTTCTTTTTTGCATCGCTATCACATGACAATCGGCATCGTCATGTCTGTCTGGTAGAAGCACATCCATTCTTCTTTGCTTATTAGGTGAGCTACCAGGTGAATTAGTCACAACAGCTGGCCGTTTCTGTTGTAACCCCATTCTAGGCTGCTGCTGCTGCTGCTGTTGGACTATATTTGGCCGCTGCATACTATGTTGTGATGGGGCTCGTGGACGATTTAGTTGTTGACCCATGTTACTATATGGCCTGGGAGTGGGCAAAGAACCTGCAGGTGCAGGGTAATTATTCTGAGACTGCGGGTAAGGTTGTTGACTGTACATCTGTGGTGGCATCATATGCTGCTGCTGCTGGGGTTGCTGTGAATGATTAGGATACTGGTGTTGCATTCCTGGAGGTGTTCCAGGCACATTACCAGAACCAGGCACACGATACAAGGGTGGTGGACGGCGAACTGGAGGCTGAGGATAAGGTTGCTGGGGGGGCATTAGCTGATGAAGCTGTGGAGACATCTGCTGCACCACTGGCTGTGAAGAATGGTGGTTCATCTGATGTGGAGACAACTGCTGTGGTGGTGGAATTGGCAAACGCTGTACTTGTTGAGCCAATTGCTGTACAGGTGGTGGCTGGTGATGTGGCATTGAATATGGCTGAGTTGATGGAGGCTGTGATGAAGACTGTCCACTGCTGCCATGACTGACATGTTGATGAGAAGCTAATTCACCCAGATTTGAAAAAACCAGATTCCCACATTCCTGGTGTCCACATTTATAATGTCCAGACCTTGCCCGATGTTCGTCCAAATTTGATGTCTGTTCACCACACACATCGCAGCATGCTAAAGTGCTAGTTTCTCCAAGGCGTTCCAATGAAATATATTCTGATCCTAAGCCATCAAGTACATTCCCAACCACAGCAGAACCTGATGTAGTAACTGCTATAGCCTTATCACCTGTGGAAGGATCACAGAGGAAGCCACGGAGCAGGGAATCTGATGAATTCCTTCCACTTAAAGGGCCTGAATTATCATTTTCATGCCCTGGGTCTGCTGATGTCTGATCAGGTATCATTAAAGGATCTCGTTCCTCTAATGTCCCTGTATTAGACACTGGGTCATCAGCAGCAGCAGCAGGTACATTGGCAATGTCATTCCAAGTGAAATTTCCTGTTTCTGAAGGTAAGGATATTTCATTACTTTGCTCATTATTATGCTCATCTCGACCTCCTGATTCAGACTGCAGTTCTTCTTCAGGATTATCCACAGACGGAGACTGCCGATCCTCTTCAGGTGCTAAATGGTGGGAGTTGGAGTCCCCAGATGTTGCAGGTGGTGCTGGTGATGATGTGGGAAATGCTGGTGAGCCAGCTTCTGCTATAGTTGTACCACTGACCTCAACCATTGCTGGAGATGATGGTAGGCTATCACACGATTCTTCTTCAGGAGCAAGAAATTCTGGGCGAAGCTGTTCACTTGGACTTGGACTGGGACACGTACTAACAACCTCTTGTTGCTGGTTATCATCCAAGTTCGAATCAGCTATGGTATTGAGACAAGGGTCCTCAGTAGCTTCTTCTCTGTTTTGGGCTCCCTCTTCCAACTTATCTCTCGTCACTTCCTTATCCTTCCACCCTCCAACCTCTTCTTCACTCTTGTCTTGTTCCACACTTCCCCCCTTGCTAATGCCACTATTTTCTTCAGATGACTCCAACACACTTTCTGACGTCCATCCCGCCCCCTCTCCCTTCCCATCCACACTTTTACTATTCCACTCCACGTCTTCACTCCCAGTAAAAACCTCCGTCTTAACTTCGTCTAGAACTCCGTTTGCAAAATACAGACCACCTGGTCCAGACAGAATCTTTTGTGGCACAACTTCAAATGATGGTTTATCTGTAGTAGCGTCAGAAGCTAATTTAAGAGTCAATTTCAAAGGTCCAGGTACCTTATTTTTAACTCTTGGAACTATGTATGATCTTGTGTGTTTACGAGCAAAATTACGCCTTCTCCCCTTGTGTCCACTTCTTGACGTTTTGTGCGAAACTATACGCCGAACATAGGAAGGATTGAGACGCTGAACAATAATATTTGGAAGCTGAACATGGTACAGAAGATGATGGTGAAATTCGACAAAGGAATGATAGGTCTTGTCACAGTATTTACAATATAAGTTATTATGATGCTGTTGAATTATACACTGTAAAGGTTCCTTTTCTGTCTCTTGCTTTTCTGCTGCCTTAATTTTATCTTCTGTCCAGTCACTCACAGCACTGTTGAGTTTCCCATTTCCCAAATCATCTGGAATAAGAAAGATGAGCATTACTGAATGTATGGCTTCCCACTGGAATTACAAATATGTACAGCTTCTTTGTTGCATTTACATTGGACATGATTATAATCCAGAAGACAACACTGAATCTTCACTGCCATAAGAACTTCAAATCTCATATAGTCCCTGGTAATTACTACCTGTTTCCAAGAATGAAAGCCCTCTTGAAGGGGCAAAGGCTCCAGTCAGAACAAAAGGTGACAGGTGGTGAGTTGTAGGAAAGGGCAAAGTGTATCCACCACATTGGAAGAAATGTGAGATAGAAGAAGGGAACTATTACAAAGGTAGTCTGCAGTAAAATTTGCCATGAAAATAATTAGGCTCACATGAGGCAAAAGTTTGTGGTTTGTTTCAATTTTACACAATTGTGGAAATTTGTATTTTCAAAAAATATTATGAACTTCATCAAATCAAGGCAAGTGGCATGGGCAAGGAAAGTAAAACAGATGGGAGAGATGAGAAATACATACCAAAATTTTAGTTAGAAATCCTGAGAGGTAGAGACCATTTGGAAGCCTTAAATTTAGAAAGGATAAGAAAATTAGAATGGATGTTTGATAAATAATATGTGAGGGTGTAAAATGGACTCAAATGCCTCAGGATAGTGTCACCATCATGAGTTCTTGTGAACATGGTAATAAATTTATATATTCTATTAAAGGCGTGAAATGTCTTGTGGACTGATCTGGGTTAAGTGACTTAACAGCTTCTCAAGCTAAATAGGGTTGTCTAGAATCTTCAGGTTCTATGTAATACCAATAAGTTAGTAACAAGCTATGTCTACCATCACACCTTCCTTACATTACCCCTCACCGATAAAAAATAAAATGTGATTGGTAAAGTAGTTCCATGCTTACCTAATTATTCATTTATTTATTTAACAAAGCTTTCAGTATCAATACTATATAGTATTAGATGAGAAGATGACAATGAGAAATTAATTGGAAATGATGTGGAATGTAGTGGTCATGGCCCAAGTCAAGATACTATCCCAGTATATGCCTGGATGGACTAAGGAAAATCACAAAAAACATCAGTCAGGATAGCCAGTCTATAGGCCAAGATTTAAACTGGGACCTCCCAAATATGAAGTAGGAGAGCTAAACCCTCAACTATGATGTTTAGTAGTTCCATGCTTTTTGCTCCTTGTGAAGGCATTCAACAAGTAACACATATGAGTTGGTGAGTATGTTAAGATACTGTATGAATGTTTAAATATTTTAAAATTTGAAATTGCATACAAGGTAACTACTTAAATCTTAGCAACTGTCTAATTTTAACTTGAAAAATTCATAACGCACGATTTCTGCATGATTTATTTTAGACACACATTAGTAATGGCCTTCTTTCTGTGAATGCTATACAAAATAATTAGCTTTAAGGCAATAGATTGGGCTTTCATAGATAATTCTGGGCACCACACAGAAACAAAACATCCCCCAGACATTAGTGCAAAGAAAAACAGAACCAGACGAATGTAAACACAGCTACTCGATCGAAATACCGTACAGCCAGAATTAGGGACTGCGTACAAATCGCGCACTATCGCAGTGTAGACGTACGGAATATGGCGGCTGATATGCTCGCGCAGACAAGCGATGAACGTCCGAGACAAACAAGCATAAACAACTTTAAAAACATCAGCTGAAGTTACACGACACGTCACCGTTCCAATCCGTTAGCGCTGGGTGGGGAGTACTGCGGGAGGTCCGTAGTTTCCAGTTGGTTTCGACCCGTTTGCGAGCCGTACGACTGTTCCCGAGCCCCAACCTTTCCCCCTCCACCAGCCCTATGGGCTGTTGCGGATACAGACGCAGTCCGTACGTACTCATCCGTTTCGCAGTCCCTTGCAAACAGCCAATTATATTGGTGCGAACTGCAGAAAGTAAACTTTGACACATATTTGATGACTACGTCCGTTGATAACAAGAACACGTATTGTGAAGACGCTGTCGTTATGGACGTAAAGCTCGTGCACGAAGTGCGAAAACATCCCGCATTGTATGATCCAAAAATAAGAAGTTACAAGGACAGTGCCGAAATGGACAAATCATGGCTGGAGATAGCAAATGAACTTGGCATGAAACGTAAGTCACCGTCTATCTACTTCCAGTAGAACCGATAACGAATTAATACTGGTTGCAGAATCTGAAGATTCATTATCGCCAGTACCAAAGCACACAACTGAACATGATTTCTGGCCTGATCCACACACCCTCACTTATAAAATCCATCTTAATGTTATCCTCCACCTCTTTTACATGTTCAATGTGTACGTTTTGCAACGGGTTACCCTGTCAAAATTCACTACATTCTTTGTCCCCTTGATTTTACTACTCCAACAATAAAAGATGACTTGCATAAATCACAAAGTTCCTCATTATGTAATACCCTGAATTGCTCACTTTGTGCTTTTTGGTCCAAATATTCTTTTCAAGTACTTTGATTTAAAGCACTGTAACTTACCATCCTACCACATGTGTGACAGGGTTTATTTTCATGGGGTTAATAAAGTGGCCACAGCATGATGGTCACTCACCTCCATCAAGTGTAAAGGAACACCATCCCTTCCCAGGAAGTCTTCATGGGGACTGGTGTTTAATTAAGCATGGACAACTTTACCTTTACCTCAAAGCAGAGACTGCACTTCACATCAATATCAAATAAACTGAAAAGTTACTGTTTTGTACATCCTAATCAAGAGCGTAAAAATGAAGAGCGTTGTATGAGTACTCTGAACCTTCATGCCAGTCATGGCTAAATGCTAATCATGGTCTGTCAGCTTTGTTCAAAGTCTAAATTAATGTTTTTAATCTTCTTCTGAGCTTTACAGCTAACTGAAAAATACTGCAAATAATTCATATATTAGACAAATGCTTAATGTTCTGCATAATTTCCATTCACTCCTTTGATAAATCTGATACACTCTAAAACTTCCATTTATGCAAGATATTCACTGAAGTTTATAAGTGTGCATATTTGTAGCTTTTTTGTTGAAGTCCTTGTTCCTCATATTTATTCTTACCATTATTTCCTTTTTGATCACATTACATTTTAAATACAAATTAAGTCCTTACAGTATAAAGAGGATAAGGTTCACCTTTGCCAATGCATAAGCTTTCACCATGTGTCACTGTTAACATACAATGATAAAACTAAAAACAGGGCTATTGATATACCTAATTCCAAACCAAATTTGCAAACAAAATATTCACACCTTTGAAAATCTAGTTTGGCATTCCAATATTTCCTAAGTTTAATGCTCCAAAGTTAAATAGGATCAAACAGAAACCTGAACTTTTGATGGCAGAATCTGTGGTAATCAATCACAAAGGATCAAAAAGTATTTTTCAGAAGGGGGATATCATGGAACAAGGTCATTTGCTAGAATCACTACAAGAACCTGACTACTCACTCATGTAATAAATTCTGACTGCAAATAAACTGTGGTGAAGGTTGACCTGGGAAATCTGAAAATGACACTTTTCTACTGTTCTTGATAATCAGAGCTTCTACTTCCATAAAAGTAAATGAATAATAAAATCTTATGGCACAGTCGATAAGAGATTTGCTATCAGTCATGAAACTTTTCATAAAATATAGAAAAATTCCAAACTTACTGAAATATCATGTCTGCTAAAATAAGTGCTAGACCTTACTACTAACTAGACATTTTCTTCTAACAGCAAAAATATGGAATGATCACATTTGTAGTATACAGCAAAAGTACATATCCTAGTTCATAAAGTATCTATAAATGTATGTAGTATTCACAGTACATTTTCTGATGAACATGAGCATCCACAGGATGTGTGCAATTATACTTGTGCCTACAGGAGATTTCAAAATGTATGTCTTCCAACACAATGAGAATGAAATAATACAGCAGTACAAGAGAGGGAAGTGTTTTACATTTTCATGATTCACTTGTGATCAGCATCAATAAGAGAAAACACATCACAGACAGGGCTCAAAAGATGTCTGCTTAGTTCACTAACTATATGAAAATTTCACTTGTAAGACACACTGTTTCTCAAGAATATACACACACAACCCATGATATAATTTTATACTTTAAAGCCAATGTTTTACTTGTCACAGAGATACAGTGAAGCGAATATGTTGAGCCTTTTGTTTCACATTGCGAAGTCTTAATAAAAACCCAGCCAAATATATTACTTCAGATATAATTCATTTCAAGAAGCCTGTTTGGTATATCACACACAGCCTTGCTACATAATGTGAAAGTTTGCAGCCTTTTCTTAAGATCTGTTATACAGCCACAGAGGTAAGATCACACTACCAATTAGGTCCAGATAATAATATAACTGGGTACCTGCTATCTCTTATATCATCAGCAGTGACAATCAGTATCACAAAATAAATTGTACAACTTTTTATTTATTACAGCTCTCAATGTAAAAAACAGGTGGCGAAGCTTGCGTGACAAGTTTGTGCGAGAAAAGAAGCGTCTAGTATTGGATGGTGTTGCCTCATATAGATCCAGAGATCCATGGCCTCTATTAGATGATATGTCTTTCTTATGGGACTTCATCAATCACAGGAAGTATGTGAATGCATAAATATAACCCAGTGTATGAGTTGGTTTCACAAACTCTTTCCAATTTGCTCACTATTCCTGGAGCAAGAAAGCATATTTTTTAATGTTTGAAACATGTTCAACAGTTGACTGTACTGACTCCTGTTTAATACCCAGCTGCACTGGACTAAGACTTCAAAATTCAAAATAACCACATTGCCCTTACATTATTTCATTACTTATTTTATGGCTCTGTATCAACTACTGATACTACAGGGGCCTGCCAAAGGCCTGTTTGAATATGTACATGCATAGAAATGTATTCCTTGGAAGAGTTCTTTGGCTACTGTCAGATGGTTTATGGCTTCGTAACATGATTTGGAACCTGTCAGATTTTCATAATGGCTGGTCAAGGTTAGAAATACCTGTTGGGCATCTCTGTATCAGAAAATGCCTATTTAAAAAGAAATGTATTAAAAATTGTTTGAAACAACAATATGAACTTAATTCCATAAGCTTATTGCCCTAATGGAATTCTATTGCCACCACATATCACACAGTAGATTATCTGAACGATGGCACACACTTCCTTTGCACTGCAGGAAGTATCTTCCTATTTGTTTGGACAAATGGCTTGGTACTTCGTCAATTAGATTTTAGGATTGAATGCATCACAAAACTTTGTGCCTCAACTGTTTGTTATTCAAATAATCAGTGGGCTGGCTTTCAGAAAGATTGCAAGAAATGTGCAAGGAACACAGTTTGCAAATGTCACCCTCAACAAAGGTACTAGTGTCAAGCATATTATAAATTCAATAAGCTCACATGCAAAGATCCTAATTTCCTTGTGCTGTTTCGGGAATTTGACAGTTTCCTCTTGACAAGAATTATATATAAATGTTTCTCAAATTCACAGAGATGTGTACACCAGAAAGATGAGTTCAAAAGTCAGGGCTGAATATGTTCAACATAACCTGCAGCCAATCTTACCATGCCCATTACCAGAACAGGTTAATGTGATACTTGAAACACCTGAAGCCTCACCTTCTCATGTCTTTCATCCAACAACTATCAGTGAGAAGCTCAATTCACCTTCCAACAGCATAAATATTGAACCCATGAGAATTAAACAAGATCCAGGTGATAGGGATGAAGATTATGGCGATGATGGGCCTCCCACCTCTAGATTGAGAAGTTTATTAGATCAGACCACACATCAGGTAAGAGAATCCAAGTCACCGTTCTCAACCAAGAATATATACAATGAAAAATAAGAAATTACTAGCGTAAATAAATTGCTGGTAATGATCATGGTCATAAAGGTGAATCTCTACAGTACTGCTTCACTGACTTTCACCAAACCCTGTTTAAAACCTTGCAGACCTGAACCCAATCACTTGGCATAAATGATCCTCATACTTTTAAAAGCTTTGAATTTATTTCTGTAGAGTCCACATAGTAAAGATTAAGCTCAATGAGGGATACATAACAGAGAATTAAATGTAAAATGTTTAAACATTATGGAAGTAGAATCTACCAGAACCAAAATCAAGACATCCAAACAGACTTTAACTGAAAATTTCCTCACCTTCATAAACTTATTTATGTTTCAATGGAATTTTTAAAAATTTATTCTGATGGCATCCTCATCATAACTTCAACTAAGAATTTTGTACATGTATCAGAAACCATTAAGAATACTATGCATATAGTACTGATTATCAGAGATATGTGTAATGGGAATAGTCTCATAGTATATACAAATTCACTATATTCTTAACCATATCTAGAATTCGCCCTTATTGGACATCAATCCATAAACTTTTCAGTGACATATAGTGGTCAGTAATTCACTTGCCATGTAAACCTCCTCCGTATTCCTCCAATGTATGAGTGAAATAAGGAAACACTTTATTTATAAAATTGTAACTAAATCCTCAAATGCACTTGGCAATATAACTAACAATTTACTGTCAACAGGATGAATCCAGTGAGGATACACATTTCAGCCTTCATGGGGATCCTCCAGGATCTCGAAAACCGACTCCAGATGAAGATGAATTATTCTGCCTCAGTGTGGCTGCATCATTGCGAAGATTCAGTCCACAAAGGAAAGCTTTAGCAAAATTACGTATTCAGCAAGTTATGTATGATGTACAGTTCTTGAACCAAGTGCCTTCAAGTACAACCACTGTACAATCTGGTTACAATAGTGACATCATTTTTATGCAAAATTCATAAGTTTAACTGATGACCCCATGGTCTACAGCAGTGCCTGCATTTCGGAGAGAATGAGTTCCTCATTTAATTTTGTAAAGGCAGATATCATGAATGCCAATGTTAAAATCAAATTTCTATTGAAATTATGCCTGAAACCTAAATGGCCTTGGTCTTCATGAAGTAATTTGAATCCTACCAATAAAAAATGTTACTCCAACCAGCAAGTCAGGGCTAACCCTTAAACAACCAGGGGTCTGTGAGACCATAACAGTTTATCAAGCTGAATGTGTTACATTATTAGTTCAGCTGATGCCTGAATTATAAAGTGTAATTGTTTACCACCTCACAATAAACACCCTCATCACTTCAGTCTGGTGACCAGACTGCACGGGTTTTCATGATCCTCCTATAAAATGATTCACAGTAATTAGAATTCTGCACATGATATTAGATTTGAAGCTCTCTTGTCAACTGAATACAATTAAGTCTTCATGGGCAATCAGTCATGTAAGTTTGGGGTTACAAAAATTCAATGTTTTGGAGAATGTCTCGTCCATCATGGTTGATGTGATGAGCCAGCTGTGGGTACAAATATAATGGGCAGTCATATAACTCATCACATCAACCGTAATGCTGCAGGTAGACACACTGAAACAATGTATGTGTGACTGCCCAAGAAGACTTCTATGTACGTTAGAATGGTTGGAGAAAGAAATTACATAGACAAATGTGAAGATATATATGATACTTATCACTTGCTTAGACAATCGGTAATGCTGCATTTTTCCAGCAGTATACTTACAGGCTTCCTACAATCCTCAGAGTAAACTGCTATTTTTGCTAAACAGGATGAACCAGTTGATCTTTGTAATGGAGAAAAGTGTTTTCTTTGCCATCAGAACTGAATCTTAAAGTATTATTTTGATGGAACTTCGATTTCAAAGGTTCAAAAGGATATTAATGTCTTGGAACCATGATAAATGTAGTATTTTAAGGACTTGCAACTTTGTTCAGTTTCTTCTAACATTTATGTTTCAGACCCCCCATAAGCTATGGTCACTTGCTTTGCCTGTCCTCACCTTGATCCTTCTTTCCTCATCCAATGGATCAAATAAGTTTCAACCTGTCTGGCACGTTCCTATTTGTCCACACACTTTCTCATGTGCAGCTTACTCAATGACCAGAGGCAGTAAGCACCTCTGAAAAAAGGCTGTAACTTCCTTTCCACATGTTTAAGAAACCTTTCTTGAACATATAAGTAAAATAACATGATTTCAACATACAGCTTTTTTAACATGTAATTTAAATTTCATTCAAATTTACAGGAAATGTCATTCCATAACTGCATCTAAAAAAAATAAGTATATATGTGAACTGGTAACGCCCGTAACTAAGAAACAAATGCTAATTCGATGATTCCGGCTGGCACACTGATTCACTATGAATGTAGGCCGCACCCCCTAGCGGCATAAGCTCGTACTACATCCGGTTCGCCCGCTATTGAGACAGTCTTGAAACTTTCCGATCGCACCTCGTAATATGTGACGGTATGACGCGATAATGAACTTTCGAGTTGCATAGAAAAAGCTGAATCTATTGACCTGCTAAACGACTATAAGATTTTCTATTCCGTCGGATTACTCACTTGGTTTTAACTGCGTTGTTACAAAAATAAATGGCTGGAGTGTGTGTTGGAGATCGTTCTTCAGTCACAAAGGTTTACTGTGACGTGTGGTCGAGCGGGTTCACCCGAAATTCTAACGGGAAACTCCCGAATTCAAGTCAAGAGTTGGTACGACTGTGTAATCTCACTCGGTCATTCATTCAATTAACAAGGTAAAACCAGTTTGATCAATTTACTGTTGTGTCCTGTCAGGTCGATCACTTCAATCCGGACAAGAGTTTGTCACAACAACTGGAAATTTTTACACTAAATATAACATCTCATTTCATGACTACGAAACAAATGCTAATTCGATGATGCCGGCTGGCACACTGATTCACTATGAATGTAGGCCGCACCCCCTAGCGGCAGAAGCTCGTACTACATCCGGTTCGCCCTCTATTGACACAGTCTTTAAACTTTCCGATCGCACCTCGTACTTCTGTCCTGAACTCTACTGATGTACAGACCATGTAAGATATACAACAATTGAGCTTTATATTATCACCATGATTAATATATATTTCATTAACAAAAACATACTCAGACCAGACATGGTGTTAGTGTCCTTCAGATATAATCTGGGGTATTTAATCCTCTATACTGGAGTTCAGGTCTAAAGGAATTGGATGTAAGAATATGTAGTGCCTTCTAATGGTGGAAGATTCCTTGTTTATGTATGATTTTATGTATGGGTTAGAGTCCCAGCAGTATATTTTGAAGCCAAAAGATTTCCGTGGAGTAAATAATTTGGGAAACACTTGTCTAGAGCAGTAATTCCCTGTGCACTGTGGGAGTTTTCTTTGGTCTGAATTCAAAACAGTAGATTTCAATACAAAAGACAACCTGTAAAGTAATTTAATATTAAAACAAACAATTGGTATGAAAAGAAAGTTATGACTCCTATTTCCCTTTCCTATGTAGAGAATCAAAATTACATTATAAATCAACTACTACAAGGATTGGGCCTATTGACCTGTTCTGGGACGGTTGCTCAAGGCAACTTGTCCTTATTAGTCTTGTAGGGTGCGTTTGAATAGTGAGTGACAAGCCCACTGCCTCTGCAAAATTTCTACTCAATCCTGATTTGTCTGCTAGAGCCATCTCATAGTGAATCAGGAGATTTGGGTGAGAAATTACTGCTGAATTTTGCTTACAAAACATCTCGTATCATGCTCGTAAGGTTCTTATACATGCCATAAATCTACCACATGGGACAGCTGACTTTACTTCCCCTCCAAAGGAAGTTGTGCTACAGATTTTTATCACCCTCAAAAATCCATTGACCTCGGCCAGGTTTGAACCCGCAAACCTTGGGTCCAGTGGCAAGCATGCAAACCACTACTCCACCGATATAATTTTGTAACCTGTTTCTGCACATACAGAGTGGTGCACGAAATGATATCTGATTGAAGTCTAAATAAAAGCATTGATATACATTCATACAATGGTAAATTTATGTTTATGAACACAAAGAATAATTCATGAAGATTTTTCCCTTATGGATTACATGTTCATACAACTACTATTCTGTCGTGCAACTTATGAAACATGAAAGGCTACGTTCACGATCACGTGATGCCACATAACCTATGCAATTTTACCACACATTTGAACAATCAAAGCCCTGAGTTGCATTACTGAGGTTTTTTAAACAATTTTTCCTTAAGGTAACCTGAAAGGAAGAAGTTGCACAGGTTTATGTCCAGTCTACTGGTGGCTACCAATATCCTGCTTGCCATGGATGTGGACATAAGTTTATTTTATAAACAAAAGATTCACCATCACTCGCCCACCTCAATGCACTAACCACAAGGCAAATTCCTTTATCACACTGTAACATACCAAGTTATAAATGTTGAAGGAATTTGCAGAAATCATCATTATAAATTACAAGAATATACTCATTTCAGTATTTTATAATTTAAAAATTATAAAAGGGTTTCTTTCTGAGCAACAACACTTAAAACAATCATACTTTTGATTGCTTATACACAAATTTTCAGTCTTGAAGTACGATATTTTCATGTTTTCAACAACCAATCATAATTAAAAAATCAGGGAACTTAAATAATTCAATAAATACTTTTATAACCAAATGTACCTGGTAACTGCATTGCTGTTGGCACTTAAACTAACCACATCATGCCACAATAGTTTAACTGCCAAAGGCAGTACACAATATGTATTTGGTCACAAAACACTTCAAGCACATTTTCAACAAAATCTGTGTTATGGGAACACTTGCTATAACTTACCAGAAGCTGATGTTGCTGGGGAGTTGTTCATGGCCACCCTATAAAGTAACAAAAACCATATCAGAAACAACTCTATCATTACAGTTTACCTTAAATTAATTGCCTTTTCATATTTTTCTTCATTCACTGCATGAAAATAATATATTACCATAGAAATTGAAAAGTCCACTCCCACATCCTTCCAAATTCAGCATTCATGATCATCTTATCAGTCATGTTATACCATGTACACAGTTCATGAATCATTATCAATGAATAGCACAGCCATATAACATTCAATGTTATCTGAGAGCAAAAATGAAGTCTTCTCACTGCAACAGCTGCACTAACCTAACCTGATAGTCCCACCATTAATTCACACAAAAATGTTGGAGGTGTGTCCCAAAGACCTGATGGATATGTAGAATTATAAAGATGGATGGATATGCAAGAACTGTGTAAGAATGAGAGATATGAACCAAAAACATGAACATTGTTCTCAGGCCAGTGTTGCCTATGTTGAGAAGTTTATGGAGAAGGGATGAATAACAGTGGATGATTATGCAATATTGATTATGCCAATCAATGCTGAAAATTCATCCACTGTTTGTATGCCTTGTGCACATAATTTTGCATGAAGACCTTAAAATGGGCACAGACAAAATCAAATGGATGCTCCAGATACTTATCTACAACCAGAAGACACTTGTTTAAACATGTGCTAGGAAGTGCTTGAACAACAATACTGAGCTCATGTGACGGCACCCTTCACATTGAACATCATCATTAGTTTGGCTTTCAATGTTGAAAGTTGGTGACCCATCATTAGACACGTTCCACAATGTCTCCATCGGTCCCGATCTTCTACTTCTCCGAGTAGGAGGCCCAGCGCTAGATTTGATTTCTCTTCCACCTGGTCCACCCATCACCTTGGGGATCTTCCGCGTTATCTTTTCCCTTCAACCTTTCCCTGGACAATAATTTTTTCCAGGCTATCATCCTGTCGCCGTACAATATGCCCAAAGAACTGCAGAATTCGCTGATAGCATATGGAGGACAGTCTCTTCTGTACATAGTGTTCGTTGAGTATCGAGTTATTGGTTCCTTTCTCCATCCATGATACTCTCAGCATTCTCCTGTATGCCCACATCTCAAAAGAATTGATTCTTCTTCTGTCTTAATTGTCCACGTTTCTGCACCATACAGGAAAATTGGAGACACCAGAGTCTTCAACAGTCTCAGTTTAGTGCATCTACTTATATTGTGATCCTTCCAAATCACAGTCAGCTTTGATACAGCCTCTCTAGCTAGTACTTTTCTTCGACGTATTTCCTCAGTAGAGCCACCACCTTTTCCAACGATGGAACCTAGGTAGATAAAACGATCCACTTTTTTCATACTCTGGCAGTAAGTCTGTTTGTGGCAGGGACTCAGCTCAATCTATTACCATAATCTTTGTCTTATCGTTATTAATTGACAAGCCAAGCCTCTCACTTTCCTCCTGAACTCTCTCCAACAGTTACTTCATTTCAGCTTCCGATTCTGCACAAAGTGTAGTATCATCAGCAAATCTCAGGTTGTTGATTCGTCACCCTTCAACTTTAACTCCACCATTCCAACCCTCCAGACTTTTCCTCATGATATATTCTCCGTAAATATTAAATAGAGTGGGTGATAGAATGCATCCCTGTCTAACTCCTT
Organism: Zootermopsis nevadensis; assembly: GCF_000696155.1. Next base: position 834,630 of record NW_019059661.1, on the reverse strand, counting down.
TAGAAGGTTCAAAGGGACCCAACATTGTGGTAGCCAGTCTAACTACTGCCTTGCTATCAGCACACATGTTTCTAATGAGGGTGATAAGGTGCTCTGGAAGACTCATTTTTTCCAGCACATTCCACAGTTCCTTCCATCTAACACAATCAAATGCCTTGCTATAGTCCAGGAAACACTGTACTAAACGGGTGTTAAATTCTCTGCATTTTTCAATTGTCTGATACTGAGAATCTGCTCACGTGTTCCTTTATTCTTCACAAAGCCAGCTTGTTCTGGTGATATTTCTCTATCTAGGTAGTATTTCAGACGTTCATGAATAATATTTTGAAGAATTTTACTGGCGTGTGATATCAATTAAATAGTTCTCTAATTCCCACAGCACTGTGTCCAGCCCTTCTTATGCAGTGGAATAAAAGAAGGGCCGGACATACCATGCATCAGGTAACTTCTAGTTGCTGCCAGCAATGACAGACTTCATGGGACAGGACATTTTCAGGTTAATAAGCAGTATCCAGTGCCATTAGCCAGTGACCTTAACATGGCCCTATAGAAAGCTTCACCACAATCTTCAGTGTTTAAAAGGAGATGCATGCATGTGAGATTTGCAGTTTTCATCGCAGTAAGGATGTCAACATTGTTGTTATGGGTTGTAATGGCATGTGGACTCACAGGCAGATACAGTTTCAGATAAACATACTGTCTCAATCTTCAGCCCTACAGATGGAAACAGTAGGTTTCTCTGAAACATTGGCATCTTCCTGTATGTTCACACAGTGTCACAACCCAGAACATCAAGATGAAAAATGTAAGGACTCCCACGAGAAACGAAAATTGGTCATTTACTTTGCCAGAATTTACTTAATGGAACTCCATAAAAAATCTGTACTCTTCACTAAATATTATTGGGGTAGGCAAATAAAGTAGGAGAGTTGGGCACTTTGGAGATGAAAAATGCACACAAACAGAAAATCTGAAAGAAAGAAAAACATGGGAAACCTCAGCACTGACACAAGAATATTATAATGGAACTTCAAGAAATTAGGTATCAGAATGTGGACTGGATTCAGCTGGCTCATGAGAGGGTCCAGTAACACTCAATGTGAGCATGGTAATGAACCTTTGCTTTCCACAAAAGGTGGAACATTTCTTGAGTAACTGAACGATTACTAGCGTTTCAGACACTGTTTCAAGCAGTTAATGAAATGGATCTATATTGCACAAGTTGTTAATAGTTACCACTGGTTAATTCAAATAGACAGTGACTGAAAAAATTCATTACTAATAAAAATTCATGTGCATCTCAGCATACTAAGAACAACAGCTTTCTTTAACAAAAATTATGATGGACTTATTAATGGCAACTAAAGAATCCAAAAGTCTTAAAAATTAATCACTCCTTGTTGATGACGGTTGCCACTGATAATCTTGTTTTGTACCTTAAACGTTCAAAAGGATTAATTATAATGGGAGAAATAAATAATCCTTCTTCAACTCTGAAAGAATGACGATGCTTCAAACGGTGAACCAGATAAGAAAAACGTTAATCTGTGCACAGAAATTGAAAATTCCGGTGTTTGAAGTTTTCATGTCTAGGCACAACTACACTTATAAACTAACCAAATTTCAAAACGAAAATTCTTACCGAAACCCATTACACAGAACTGCTCACAAACTACGGAAACGTCCGAACCGTTCAGTACACCGAAAAACAACCAAGAAAGTTGTATTGCGCAGCGTGGGTAGTTCAGTCAACAAATGAACACAGTTTCATAACTGAAATAATCTCCCGCTTTGCCCCGTCAATCAACCTAAACCAACATGGCCGTGACGGCCGTAACGGTACGTGCGGCGAACGCTTCTAGGGACAGGTTTCTAGAATAGATCGACTGCACGGTACCCTTCACACGACCTCAAATAAGTTCAGATTACAGAACATGCTACTGGTTCGCAATCTAATATTTTAGACTTATTTAATATGTATTTGATTATATGGGAACGTATTCAACTGTATATTACGAATGACCTTCAGGAAACACGAATAATTTGTATTAGTAGTTCATTAAAGAGTGATACAGGCTAATAGGTATACATATAAACACTTACCGATAGATGTCACGAACATCGCTCAACTCTGCCAAACACAAACACGAAATAAATGAAATACAAATTCCACTATTTCGAAATCCAAACGGTTGAAGATCTAACACAGCACTGACTATCTTGCTGTGTAACAAAACAGTAGACGCCGAGGACTACAGCAAGATATTGAATTCGTGTTCACCAGCTCAACTTCAGCGGTCAGTGCTTCTCACTCGCTTAGATGTGCATCCTTCCTTACCCATGAGACGAAGGAATGGAATAGTCTGTTGTTGGTCTTAGAAGACATATTGCGTGACGGAACATACAAGCCGTGCACAGAGACAGAAAAAAAAAGTGTTCATCACAGATAAACATATACTTGTAAGGTCGAAACTCTGGGATAAAATAGTCTCAAAGTAGAACAAAGAGACTTTCGCCGACGATCATAGCCGAGAGAACGAGAACAGCCCTGAACCGAGCCAACACGAACCATATAATGGCGGGGTGAGGTGGAGAGGAACACTTGACGCTTGGCAAACAGCAGTTCCGTTGGCTTTCTCCTACCGTGCTCAATCCCTTCGCCACTCCCATGCGGCATTAATACAAATGGTAGAATAGGGGAAGCAAATGGTTGTTCAAGGGAGTTTGTCTAGTGCTTATCACGAGTTGAAAGCAGGTGGTGGGGGAGAAGGGACTGGGAGCAAAAGCTGTCAATTCTGTTGAAACGCCCAAACTGCTATTATGACGTCATTGTATTAAGAATTTATTTTTACTCCATGCGAAACTGACATTTCTCCGTTCTTGCCAGAGTACCTGCGTTTCGGAAACGGATATTACTCCAAGCTACTCACAGTATAACAATAGGCGGACGGCTGTAGAGCAGAGCGACGTATATCATATTTTCAGACACGTTGCACTCATTCATGTAGTATCCAACCCGATATGAAATTTTGTGCTTCAACATCAGACCAATTTCTTGATGGAAGAAACAAATAATAATTCGCAACTCATAACAGATGAGAATTGCAGAATTAAGCAGAAACATGTTCATGAAAATGGAAGGAGTATCTCTGCACAACGCTCCGTAATGAGTTTGTAATTCTGTATATATATCAAAGATATATTTGTAGCAACTGGCATCACTGGATTTGTCATTTGTGAACAATACATGGGATTAAAAATATTTGTAAATATAATTTAACATTTCTACTCAGTTTCAATGCTGATACGAACTTTGCCTTCTGAAAGATACCAATACCACAGTTGAACTGCATTTTAAGTAGGATTTGAGATTCTCTGGGTCCTGATGATGGAAGCAGGACAGTCATCTGAAACTCTGATAAATTCTACCAGACTACATGGCGTTACAGCCATCTTCGCACCGCATATTCTTAATAATGTTTCATTTTTTGGTAATTTTGTGTGTGTGTGTGTGTAATACAAGCATGTTTGAACATTCCAACTAATATATATGAATGTAATTTATAGGGACCATTACCGCAGTTTAATTAGGCTTTGCCGTCATGAACTTGACGTGAACCAGAAGCAGATAAAGATAAATGCCTCCTTGCTTGTTGCATAATGAAGTTAGAAGGTAATGTTGCCAAGTTGCCCCAGGCCTGATCTAGGGTTCTAGGCCAGATCGATTGAGCTTATACCTAGCCCGGGCAAAACGAAGCGCTTGCTTGCTGTTGCAAGTTTGCAAGCGCACCAACCAAGTTAGGATTTATTTTCAAACTATAGATCTTCGTCACACGGACTGGTTCTGCTGTTTGTGGCTATCGATTTTATGATTACCCACATGCTCTCCTAGCCCTCGCTCTGTCTGCAGTAGTTTCACAACGGATACTCGGATACTACCAATGGGCATAGTGTTTGCTATCAATCGCAATACTTATCTACAATAACGATAATATTATCTTGTTTACTCACGGGTACTCATTTATTGTTTGCAGAGCTTGCGCGGAATTGGGAGAACATGACTCTTTTCCCACTTCCAGAAGTAGAACTGTTTATGTATTATCAGAGTCACGTTAAAATGTAGATAATAAATATGAATTTCCATGGTCGGGGCCTTTGTTTGGTTTTCCCTCTCCTCTGCCCGCCCCGGGAGGCCTGGCAAATATCTCTTGTTCATTTCCTCCATTTGCCCCACTCATGCCGCAGTTTCAAATTACTTTTGAGTTCCTAACAGGCTTTGGAAATAAGCTCTCTCTCTCTCTTTCTCTCTCTGCAGGCCGCAGGCGTAATGAGTGAGACTGTTCTCCCACTCTAGTTCCCCCCCACCCGAAAAACTGTAAACCGTGGAGTTCCATCATCGACCAAAATAGAATGGGATATTCGTTGCTAGGTAACGACTAAACGAGGTCCTTGTTGGTTGTCCATGGATAAACCTACTAAGTGACTTACGATGCAGTAGTTCATATACTGTGTATTTTCAGCATTATATAGGCAATGCTGCAAACAACACTGATTTAAGAAAAACAACGGACCATAAAATGTGACTACTACCATTCAAAGTATTTCCATGGTTCTAGTGGCACAATCAAAGTCAATAAAATGTTGGTACTCCGACATACGCGCGCGCCCCCATCATGGCATCGATCTAAATCACGAATCTGAATTACAAGGGGTGACAAAACATTTATTCAGTAGAACAGTATTACTAACAGTCACTGATATGCTGAACAGGTCCTGTTGAAATTCTATTGTTTAACGGGTTTGATAAGTAAAAGTAACGCAATGAAGATGCTCTTATTCGAAAATGTATCAGAAAATTACGTTATCTTCATTATTCCTTCGTCATAACTGAAATATACATGCTACTCAGAGTTACGGATCTATGTAAGGTGCAGTAGCGGGACTAAACTGTGTTTCGCCTTCCATCACAACAAATGTTTTTAGTATGGATACATACTTCATCTGCTTCCCCTATGATCCTATTGGACGTGAACGCACAGATCTGCCCTGACTACTGGATAAGCAGACCGGGACAAGAGTCCCAGTAGCTACAGTTTTTAACAGATCAAGTTACTAATTTTATTTTTACTGTTATTATTTCTTTTTACTTTTTAGTGAAATCACAAACCAATGCACACATGCCGATTTTTGTGTGAATACAATTTTGCTTTGGGCTGGGAACATACATCATTCCAGCAAATAACTCCTCGCATTGTTCGATTAAGATCATGAAGTAAATAGAACTAAAAATAACAGTCGGAATAAACAGAAAGTAAAGGGTGCTTTATCACCATTGTTTTTCAATTCCACTTCAAAATATGCCATTAAAAATCCTACAGAATCACGAGAGTCTGAAACTGAATAGAACATATCACTATTATTAGATAAAAATAAACGCAGGAAGTGATATTAGTTGCATTATTTTTCCGTAATTAACCCCTCAAGCCGGGTACTTCTTACAAAATTGCTTTTTTGGAACATATTATCAATTCAATCGTTCTGAAATTTTCAATACTGTCTCGTATTGTATTCAGTAAGAAATGTATTTTTATGTGTAGACTTACCACTGTCGGCGAGTGAATCTCAGAATTTCTCCATAGTCTGGGCACCAATATACTGTTTCCCTCCTTTTCTTATTCTTCTGACACAGGACACATTTTTTTTCTTGCTGTGAGACGTGCAGAGGAAGGATTTGTGAAGGTCTTCCTTGTTTGCGAGATTGCACTGCCCTACCATATCCTTCCCTCTTTTCCCGCCTTAAATTTACAGCTATAAAACCAAAGTCATTCACCCACATAGCCTGAGATTTTAGCTGTTTTCCTGAGTAAATAGTTTAAATATTGGTCAGATTGCAGAGATATGCTATTTTCAACATGATCGCCTGAGCGTAAGATTACACTGTTCAACAGCCAAAATATATCGGAAATGAAACTAACCAATTTTTTTTTTACTAATTTTAAGCTGCTAAACACGAAAATGACATTCATTTTGTATGACTGGTTTGCATTTCGAAGATATTCATACCAAGCTGTTTCGCTCAATTTTCGTAATTTTCAGAAATGTAATGGACTACTTACTTCAGAAACAGCTTGTACAAGGGTGGAGAAGATTTTATTGCTTCCTGCAGGTCTAGTCAACATCCCTTAAGCAGGCTACACACGTACAGGTATACCTGCCAGGTATGCCTGAACAGACGCGCCTCTCAGGTATACCTCAACGTGTAGATAATAAAAATGTACCGTGTAGACGCACTAGAGCAGGGGTCGTCAACCTAGTCCCTACCGCCCACTAGTGGGCGATTCAAGCTTTCATGGTGGGCGGTGTGGGTTTTTGTCCGTTGTTACAAATTTGGCAGTAAGGACATTTTACCACCAACAAAGATACAAAAGTGGGCGGTAGGTATAAAAAGGTTGACGACCCCTGCACTAGAGCATGAGGTATGCCGAACAGGCATATCTGTTCAGGCATAACTGAAAGGTATACCTGTACGTGTGTAGCCGGCTTAAGGGATGTTTAATAAAATGGTTCAGTTGTCCTTGTGGTTCTGTTTGGCAAATAAGTGTTTTGTGGAGTGCGGATTTTGTGTTTCACTTCGTCTTAGAATACTTATGTAGTAAACAGCAAAAACGTCGTTGTGAGTACTTAAATGATACATTTGTAACACTAAAATATACAAAATGTCGCGTAGATGTGTCAATAATCCTAACAACTTTTGTTATATCTGTGGAGAAGTGACTTTTAAAATATGGAAAGTCTAATTAATCGGAACTTTAACCCTTTTACGATCCCATGTATCAGTTTTTTAAAATAATATGTTTGTGTACAAAAATATCACAAAAACTTTGTTACATGTTCTGCTTTTCATTAATTACTGCACAAAAAAATTTACGCAATTAAAGAAACATTTTTTAGTGGTATGGGCATCGACATTATTGGAAATTCATGTCAAAGGACATCAGCACACAGCGATCACTGCTTGGGAAATCATGATTTACCCGACCATTTCTAAATAATGGAAGTATAAGTATTTAAAGGAAAGTTAAATTCAGAGTTTACACGGTACCTGATAATTTTCAGTATATATTATTTCTTAAATTTAGAAATGTCTTTCACATTGAGAAATAACATATCTGTAGACTTTTAAGATGATATAGGAGTAGTGTCGGACTAAATCATCACACTGGTTATCACTGTGCCAATTAAGAGGCCAGACCGAGTTGGCCTGTCGAAACCATATAAAAGACGTTAACATTCTCATGCGTTAACTATCATAATAATATTTCTAGCCTTCATGTTCAAAGTTCTGGCAGGCCTTACTCTCTTATCCAGTTAAAGCCGCAAGGTAAGCCTCAAACCTCTGAGAGTCCACACACGTACAGACTTTGTGGCAGGTGTGTGCTCAGTCCTTTTATTCTTCAGTCGATGCTATAACATGTTCAATGAAGACAATGCGATTTTAATGGGTCTTGCTGTTACTCTAATGTTGAAAAAGAAAAGAAAGCTGAGACGTTCTAAGTGGGTCAGAAGTTGGTTAGATGGATCAAAACATTCTCACATAAATTTGTTGAATGAAGTTCGATTAGAGCCGACGGACTGGCATAACTACCTGCGAATGGATGAGGACACATATTTGGAACTGTTAAACTTAGTTTAACTTCGTTAAACCACGAGGATCTTAAGTTCTCAGTGGCTGGTTGAGATGACTAAATGCTACAAGCCTTGCCTTTACCCTCGTCTCTGCCCACACACGTTACGACGTAAACATTCAGTAAACCTCAAGGCAAAAAATCAAGCGACTACAGATTTATCGGAGGCTCGGTTTCCGGCCAAATTCACCACACACGCTCCGGTTTGCCTTCAGACACGTAAGCCTTCCGGTAAGCCGTAGCGTGTGTGGCCACCCTAAGACCAGATCATGAGTACAAAACGCAATTCCTGCAATAAACTCAGTCTTCATTTCTATGAAATGGTTTCGAGTTGCTGTAACATAATGTGTTGGTTGAGCAGTTCATGTTCTAAACCTCAACTCCAACAAGCCTGGCAACGATAATGCAGTAGCGGTGTGCGGGGACCGGAGTAAGCATGCGCCAGATGTTTCCGAGGTCACAGAACCGACCAGTGTCACCATGCTGCCCAACTGCTGGCAGCAACGGTGCCATGTTGGCACTGGTAAAACATCCAACCTTGTTGACACAAAGGAAATTGTGATGCGTAGTTTCGGTATAGTTTTGCTGAAAGGAAACAAACAAGAAACACGCCTTTCATGTTATCTCCTTATCGGCTTTTCCAACGGCTCGATATCAATTTCCATCCTAAATGACGTAATATTTATACATTCTTTCTGAAAATGTATACGTTTTTCTCCTGCATATTCCCGCTCTTAAAACATACAAACATATGTATGCCTGTCTATCCTTCTGTCCGCATAACCCATTTAGAAACTCAGTTTATGGATAAAGACGAACTTAATTTTAGTCCATGTCAATTCATAATTCCTCTTTTAACAGAAAATTGGATTAAAATTTATAACATAAATAAGGGCTCGTTAAAGTACATAACAAAATACAGAACTCAGTGGCATCCATCTGTTATACTTCATGCGTTCTTTTCACAAAGTACACGTATTTCCAAATGTTTCAAATCTGAAACCGCTAATTGAATTTTGAATTTTCGTATTCCGGATCTGGCCGTGAATCTGTATTGGTTCACATTTCTCAAATATAATCCCTACTTTACGGGAAGATTTAATCAAATTCTAATAAACCGATTGTCGTAGAAAGTATGAGTATGCGACATGAAAGGTAGAAGTCATAAGGCCAAATAATTTTGTTGTAAACACGTTTCTATACGTTGAATATTTAGCCAAATACACAAGAAAAATGCTGCGGTTAGTTTTGCTGTGACAGATTTGAATCTGCAATAAATGAGCATGAAGGGATATGAAATCTGCAAAGTAGTAAAAAAAAGCGGATATGGAAAATGCGTTATCTATTTAAACATTATACTTTCAACTCTTATTCGACATAGTAAACATGTAATGAAATACAAGGAAAGAGGAATAGTACACTGTTGATAAGCACTATCATCAATTGATTAATATGTGTTTTAACATAATGAGATACACAAGCGTGCATAAGAAAATAGCAATAAGAAAGAGATTAAGACAGAATTCACACAGCCTACTTTCCTTTCGATGTTGGTTTTCTGGGTAGTAACATCGTGTTGACTTGTAAATAGATTCAACATGCCTTCATCTTCAACATCGACTTCACTGTCGTTGAGAATCTCACATCTCATATATCCTCCTACTAGCACAGACCTCAGTATAACAAATCTTGTGATGTTAATTTTCTATTTAGGTAATGCAGGTTTATAATCCTAAAGCAAAATACATTTTAGCTCTTGCCGATGATTTTTAGACACATATGCCTTATGAGGCCACACTCAAATCGGGTCTGGGGCCTACTCAGCCTCCTATACAGTGATTATTATTGACTGTCGATGATTGATTATGATTATTGATGATCGCTTCTGCCATCTAACAACTGCACATGAACTATTCGTGCTGCCATCTGTCAATAGCCATATAAACTACAATATTATTAGACGAGGACAATTACGATGATTATTAATTATAATTTCTGTTGAATTATGATTGGGTGAATTTTTCAATAAATAATGACAGAAGGAATGTTCGATAATTGTTGCACAGCATACAAGATATAAATTTTGGTCCATACCAGGGAATCTTAAACTTTTCCAGGTCTGGGGTCACGTTTATACTTTATAATAGATCTCGCGACCCGCAAGGTTACTAACTAGGACAACTATTTAAACGCCATGGCATTTTATTAAAAACGCTAAGTTGGACAATTTATTACAAACCGATTCACATTTTAGGCCACTGAAAATTTTTCTTTAACAAATCGGTCCTAAGTGAGAAACCAGAAACTGCGTTTACTTGATCAATCTTTCAATGTTGGGTTTAATGTACAGGTAGCCTTCGATTTTTACCGGAGATGTGTTTCTGGACGAACCGGCGCAATCGGAATCAGCGTAAATTGGAACGATTTTATAATGTAAATCAACGGGAAGTCAATGACATGCATTCCCAGCGCCCAAACATCGATAAGTAATATAATGGCATTACATTTAAAGCTCTGAAATAACGTAAATAAAATAAAGGGAATTTAAAAATATATTTTATACACTTACAATCGGCGATGGCGTGATGAGGCGGCGTCAGTTCTCTGACGAAGTCCCTGATTGAGGATCGGCATGTTTTTTTTAAAGAAGGCACGTAGTGTGGACTGTCGTGGTTTCTCCTTTCTTTCTTTCTTTCTTTCTTTCAAAATTTCACGATAAGGCCTCATGGATGCCATAACGCTCCTCTTCACCGTAGCACAAGAGCAAACTCGCATATGCAAAAGTTTGCATTTCACAAACAGCTTTTACCGATTCATCGATCTCATTGGCGCAAATTCGCGTTAACGAAACATACGTAATTACAGAGATGACTATATCTATAATTTTTATTCAAAATAAGCGATGCAAGAATTACGATTTAGTATAATGAAAAGTGAGCGGACGGAGACCACGACGAAGATGACCGAACAGGTGGGTCGACCAACTGCAGTCATTAGTGGGGAAAGTTCTGCACGAGGCCTCACAACTTGCTTTGGTCCGGAGGGCTTGGCGGGAAGAAGCCAAACCATGAAGCGCCACCACGCCCTGTTAAGGGTCAAGGACAGAGGAGGAGATAAGAAGCAGTGCGAGAAACATTGCAAAACGTTATAAATAATAATAGTATTTTTTTCTTCACTTTTTGACTTTCTGGTTTCAAAATCGGCGTTGTTCTAAATCGTCGCAAATTGGACCGGCGCAAATCGAGGGCTACCTGTATGTTGAAATTCGCATGCGTCCCTCAAAGTGTTCATGAGTAACATATGTCTTACTTCTTGACTACACGTTCTTCATTAAGAACAGTTTCTCACAGCGACATATTCTGATTAAGACTAACAACATTATCAAAACAGTGCGATTTGAGGTTCTTATGGCGGCGAGTATAAAGATATTCTGGTAGAACTTTACAGACGTTTCATCACTTGATGATGGAGGTAGCAAAAACCTCTGAAACATGCGCAAACTTCTACTAGACTGCATGGCACAACAATCCAGAAGACAGTCATCTTCTTCACCAAGTTTGTTTTCTGATGGCAAGAAAATATTTTGCATAACAGATCGACACAATATTACAAGCAACAGACGCGGGCCACATAAAATAAATCGTCAGACCTAGGGCTGAAAATTTTTTGTACATACCAAAGATTTATAACTTTTATTTGAAACATTTTCCGATGCGACTTATAGCGACTTACGCTTACTTAAGAGATGCGAGAACAATAATTTGCTTTAATGCAGTGTAGTAACACAGATATTGATTAGCTGTAAAAATAGATTTGTATCTGCAATAAGATGAACAAAGGATGCAGAATTTAAATAAAAGGATAAAAAGTTCACGTCAAAATTGGAATACAACTTTTTGATTGAATTGCATGGAACAGCCGTGACCATTAGGCAACTTGTCCGTCACTATTGTGTGACAAGTAATCTAGTTATACCTTTGCAGGCGAACAACTTATCAGTCAGGCTACGACAGCCGGAAATGAAAAGAGCAGTTCGTTCCTTCGTTCGTTCCGCACTAAATGTTCTACGTCTTGGAGAGAAATAATGATAGGTCATACCTCAGTACATTTGTTAATCATTTTAATTTCGTCTCATGCCTGGTTCGTGCTTGTCACTGACGCCGCGGCCTTACGACTAGTAAGATTTTCATTCGCTCCAACACTGTGATCATGGGTTCGAATTCAGCTCAGAGCACATGTTTGCGTTTTCTGTGTAGGTGGAGTCTTCGGGATGGGCCGATCCCTCATCCAAGGAGTCTGAATTATTCAAATTTTCAGCATTCAGTGTTTCAGAATGGTAACCGTGCCAAGGTGGGATCGGGATTGATGAAGGAATTTATGAGACTCTTATGCTGGGTTTACGGGGTTTAATTAAAGATCGTCCCAGCTATGTCTTTAGAAATTTATTTCAGGTGATTGCTGAATTAATTTCTCCGCACGATATTGGTAAAAGTTAATGTACTACACCAATGCGTCCGTGACAACCTTTCAACTTGCAACAACTGCCAACTCACAACTGCCAACTGACTGACTCTAAAAGAAGTTTTCTCTCAAATATATTAATTTCTCCCAATCATTTCGAAATCTGAAATTTTGTAACATCATTAGTTCCGACTTCCCGCTTTGTTTTGTGATTGGTGGGAAAATTTAAATTTAAGTCAGAATAACTTTTATCTGATTGGTCGGTTCGATACCCGAGGTCAACTTTGATAGTTTACAATGTAAACTATCAAAGATGTAAACTTTACATCGCGTGGTGATGCTAGGTCACTTATGCCTACTTTTGCATAAACCCAATTAATAGGAGTCCGACCTCCTAGGGGTGAAAGACTGCAATGGCCTGTCAAAGTATCCAGTTACAAGAAGTTTTGATCTTCTTGAATGCGTATTTTTCGAAAGGACAGCTGACAGTGACAAATATAGGTCTGTTCCGCTGACCCTTCGCGACATGTGCTGGTGTGGATGTATTGAAGACAGAAACATTACTTCATCCTTGATGGGTACTCATAGTCTGAGCTCGACTTCATGACTAGACGATTACAGAATTAACTTAAAACAACCAGTTGAACTTAACAGAAAATTTAAAATGTCAACACATATCCCGTGTTTGTTATACATGACTTCACTGGCAGCATCTCCTTTCTGTAACAAGATTGGAAAGAGCATGTAGTCTTCGTAAACTACAATTTCAACTGTTCATACGCCATATCACGGGTGATGACGTCAGCATGGCAACCAATGGAATAAATGCAACAACGGTATCGAAGGTAACAATGGTATCCAAAGTCATTTTTGCAATAGTATGTACCAAGGTCATTGTAGTGACAATGTGATTAAAGACAGACATGGATGGACCGACAAACTGTACTTCGCTTACGCTAAAGTTTAAAGAACACACACACAGAATATTAGTCAAGAATAAAATTAGACTTCAGGCAAAAGAATAACGTTTAGAAATTTTGCTAAGAAATAGCGATTACGCCCATGCGCATTTAGGTAGGCTACTAACCAAATTTTCAAATAACTTGATCTAATAATTCGTTAGTTATCACTGTCAAACTTAAAGCTGATAACAAATCCCAAGGCCGCAACACTGTCGTTTTACATTCTATAGTTACCTCAACAAATGAAGTGGGGTGGGCGTCTAACCGACCCTGGTATCACGAACATTCCCTGATATTATGTGCATCGCCGTTGTCTCCAGTCCTCTAGCACTTGCATCCCCGTACTAAGTGCAGTATCTTACACAGCGGGATCTCTTGACAGTCACCTGGTTTCGTGAAATTCTTCCTAAGTAACTAGATCTTAATTCAGCTAAGGCCTCACAATCACATTGAATATGTGAGACTGTTTCTATTTCGTTGGTCAAAGTTTCCCTGTTAAGTCCATTTTCCCTGGGCCTTTCGGGAGGGTTTATCTCCTTAATTAGGGTGCGCCCTCAAATCTGAGCCCCTTAGGCAACCCCAGTTTGGGCCCTCCTGGACTTGGGTAGTATCGCGTACCCCTGCTGCCCAGTACTACTTTAGCTCTCCCTATCTATTGTAAGGTTCCTCCTGGCACTTCTAAGCAATTTAGTTTTATCGGATGAAGCCTGCTGCCTGCCCTGGTGGCTACATGTTGAAGGTCATCTTCATCCACAGTTTTGTTGGAACCGCTAGCTCCCTGCTGAAAGGAATAAACTATCAAATGGAGGCACTGTGTATGAAAGCTCCTTTGTATGACTTAGGCTGTTTTCTATTTTATTTCCGGTGTTCCATTTTTTGTCCCAGGAGAACCGGGGAACAGTCACCACTCGCAATGCCCCATACGTGTGGAAGGTACTGATACGACGGGGTGGTGCCTGGTGTCCCGAGGGGATCGTTAGCGGCAGTAGAATCATCAACGCAATGGCATGCAGTCCTCCGCCATGTTGTTACATTTCATTGTGGAAAATTAGAAACTACGGTGGCCTTCAATGTTGTTAAAAGCGGCCAACTGGTTGAAAAGGTAAAAAGTTAGACACACAGGCGCACAAACAGCAAAGCGATCCCATACGTCTACCCTGTTTCATCATCACGATCCTGAATTAAAGGGCGCCATTGTAGATCCCAGTTCATTTCAGAGACTGTTTACTAAACTGAATTATTATAAATACGACAAATCTTCCCTTATCTACAATAAACAAACATTAAATTAACGCACAACTATTCGCGATTAGTACATTTAATTTACACAACCTACATGCTATCAGTGTGTTTACAATGATACCCCATTAACAGTTGTGTTTAATACGTATGTTGGTTGCGTTCCATATACAAGTACGAAAGAGCCACAGATGGTTAAATGTGATACTCAGTTAAACTTTACAGCAAAAGAAACGAGTTAATCGAGGCAGCTATCGTTGACATGTATAGCGTGACGTCAAAAATGTATACAAACCAGCGCATGTTGTTTTCCTTAGTTGCATCAAGGTTACTATTGCAAAGCTGAATTATCATGTGATGAAAGATGACTGTTGGAAGGTAAATACATCGGAAAGGTTGTAGTGGAAGTCGAAATCTGAGCATAACTTTTGGTGACAATGTTTGACAGCCTTCGTGATAAGTTCCATACAGTTCAAGAAGGGATCGCTGCAAGGTTAGTGACGCATTTAGGGCTTGGCAGAGATAACCTCAATGTGAAATGAACGGAATTGAATACGTGAGTTTGTATTTTGTGCTTGAACTTTTATATAGTAGCTTTTTAGATATACGATAAATTTAATTTGGGTTAAAGTATATGGAAAACAGATATTTTCATTAATCTCACAATTGTTTGGGTATGATGCTTTCCTTTCTTGTGTGTACCATAAACTTTATATTTTGAAAGTCCAGTGACTGCTAAGAAATGGGAGTCTGTTGGTTACTTGTGGTAAATACAGTGTACAATTCTGCACTCACCAGTAAGTTTACTAATCATCAGTTTCACAAATAATGTAATGAACAGCTTCTTTGTTTGTTGGAAGCCTGTGGACTGAAGAAGGTTAAAGAAATATCAGGTATAACATTTCAGTTTAATTTCAGTTTCAGAGGTTTATCAATAGTCGATCCCCCACGAAGATCACAGATTAATACCAGTGTAGTCAATTACAATGCTGGAGCAGATGTGTTGCATAAATATCAGTCACAGTGGAGTGAAATGCATAAGTTGGCTGAAGAAAATGCAGTCAAAGCACAGGTGATTACTGACAAATAAAAATGTTGTTAAAATGTAATGAAATTAACTTTCAAGAAACACTTGGACAAAAACATGTTAAAGGATTCTTTCAAGTACCCTCTGCTAAATGAACTAGGCAACTAGGATAAAATATAAACCAGCTGAGACAAGTGACAGGCTTACTGATAGGACACTGCCATTTAAGGGGATATCTATTTAGATTGGGAGAGATTTTACAACAAAGATTGACATTACAAAATGAGCCACAGAGATGTACTTCATAATTTGGAAGATTCTGAGTGGTAATTAATAAAATAAACAAAAGCATAAAAAAGTTAAATACATAAGTAAAAATGAGTATTTCAGTACATGTCAGTGATGTTTAATGTATCTGAGCATGTAAAGATGGCAAACTCCAATTCAGTATACTGAATGACTAATATGGATTAGGGACTGATAGTTGTTAATTGATCATGATTATTACAGGAGTTGGACAGTTTCATAGGTTCTCTTCATCAGAAGTTTGAGAAACAATGGAGTGATGTGAGTCACATTGCTTCAAATTTAGCAGCTGCTCCTCAGCTCCTCACAACAGTGCAGCAGTTGATGGAACAGATAGGTCTGTTATTTGACACACAGACATTTCTTCTAGTATATAATTATAATATATTTGTAGCATCTAACCTGATGTTCCTTTAAAGATATATTATATCATGTACAAGGTAAATCTAGATTACAGAAAACACAAATGACACATTGGAACTGACTCTATTGAATGCGAACCCAGTTGTGCACATTTTAAAGTTCCTAATATTGAAGTTATGATACGATCTATGTATTACAGCTGTGGTGATGTCTATGGCAGAACTCTTTCACTGTTTGCAAAGTAAAATATGTCATTCAGTTGTGTGTTAGCCAGCATTCACCTGGATGTCACAATTTGGTCAGAAATTCAGTATTTTATCCCTGCATATATAGATAAATTGTTTTTACATGTAAATGACTTGTATCCAAGAGATTATTTTCTTACATATGATATTTTGCTCTAGTATTTATTGAAATAAAAAGTCAGTGTTACAACACACTATATATGTTTGGTGGAGCAGTTCCATTCTTAACACAGTATGCTTTCCTACAGGGTTGACTTTGAACTTTTTGTTAATGACAGATGAAGGGTTTAAGGCCTATGTGATCCATCTAAGAATCATGTTTTAAAGATCTCTAATCAGCGCCATCATCATTATTTAATTTGCAGGGTCTTTACAAGGGTTGTTTGAAGATGTAGAAGAAGCCTTGTTTCAGTTGGAAGATATGATAGAAATGCAAGAATTACAAGAGAGACAACTGGACCATAGATTCCAGTTTGCATTATACAAAGAGAAGAAACTTAGTGAATTGGAAGCTGTGAGAGGTACACCATGATTTGTTGCATTGCAGCATTACTATTATGAATACTAATGCATGTCTTCCTTAAAAGTAACATGCTTCTCCCACTTCACAACTACCAGACAGTGATGTACTGCCTTTAGCTGAGTGCTAGATGTTAATCCAAGATACAAGTCTAGAATTACCCATTAAGAGAAATAATAAAAACAACTTTCATGCATTATAATATCTGCTTTTTTGTGATTATATCTAGAATGTATACAAAGAAATAAGCACACAAGAACGAGTATGCTGCAAATGATACTCAGCAGTAAAACATTGAACACTGTGAGAAACTTATGTATTAAATCATTACTTTACTTCCCAGCAAATCTGGCATCAGAACATGCAGATAAGGTGGTTCAACATGAACTTAGGCAGCAGAAATTATTGAAAGAAAGACAAGATGCTTTTGGAGAAGCTTTTCAACATGATGTACAACATTACAAACTCTCTGGCTCATTACCTAGTAAGTACAAAATGAGTGTTCTGCATATAAGCATACAGCAAAGTGTTATTTTTTTTTTATTTTTTGCACAAAGTGAATGAAATAAATGCATAGATTGTCTGTTTATTAAATCTTAAAAACAACTTAGTGGATTTCAGTGAGTTACATCTGTTGCATTTATCAGTTCAGTCCATCCTGAATTTTAAATGAACTTTGTCATATTACTAAAGAATGTCTGATTGTATTATAAATTCATATAACATGTAAGAAAATATACCAGGTGATTCAAAAAGGACTTTACAACTTTGAAAGTGTATAGAAATTTAATCAGAAAGCTTACAGAATCGGTTGAGGTGTCATTTTGTAGCAAAACAAATCAAGT